>RJWJ010005803.1:0-38703 GCA_004363605.1 Indri indri
ACCTCAGCCTCCTGAGTAGCTGGGACTACAGGCATGCGCCACCATGCCCGGCTAATTTTTTCTATATATTTTTAGTTGGCCGATTAATTTCTTTCTAATTTTAGTAGAGGCGGGGTCTCGCTCTTGCTCAGGCTGGTCTCGAACTCCTGAGCTCAAACAATCTGCCCGCCTCGGCCTCCCAGAGTGCTAGGATTACAGGCGTGAGCCACCGCGCCCGGCCCTTCTCTTTATAATTTTTAAAGTGCAAAGATAAAGCTAGCTGGGGTCATGTTTTGTGCATTGTCAACTCTAAAATTTCAACATTTCTGTATATTAATATATGATAAAAACTCTCTCTTCATTACTATTGACAAATTGATATTCAATAAACATAATTTGACTTTTATTTGCCATAAGTTTTGTATTTATTCTGGAAAAATTATATTCTCCACTTTTTTTCCATGCCAAATAGCCATATTCCCACATTCTCTGTATGTTATAGGAAATTAAACCTACATTAATGATTGCATAAATTTTACAAACATTCTTTTGGCTATAATTGGTACATACCCAATAGAGTTTCAAAATTATAAATAATATCTTACACTACGAAGAGATACAATTTATTTCAGTTCTGACTTTTCCTCCTTTGTAGAAGTTTAAGTTTAATCCTAAATCTTGCCATGTTTCCAGATTTCAATCTTACTAATAATTTAGGTCATTCATTAATTAATTCAAAACGTATCTTCCACAATGAGATGGTTTTCCAGAGTACCAAATTGTATGTTAATTTAGATTAAGTTCCCCTTTGGTAGATAAATTTTTCAGATAATTATCTAAGTGATAAAAAAATGTTCTGAAGTAGAAATAGCAGAGTTTAGTTTGAAGAAATTTTGTGTGCAATGTATACATGTAAAAACAGTATAGTATCAAGAGCCAGGTACAGAAAAAATTAGAATGTTTTCTGATTTTTCTCATATGGCTCCAAATATATGTTAATTTGGGTTCCTAATTGTTGAACTCAAGCAATTCCATTGAGATATTTATTAATAATTGTTATAATCTCAAATTTAATTACTTTATGAAACATAAATTTAACATATATATGTGTATATATATATGTGTGTGCATGCATGTGTGTTTGTGTGTGCAAGAAGTCTATATTGAAACATATGCCTGTAAAAATAATGACTATAGAAACACAATTTATTTAGAGAAAACAGTTAATAGATTTAACAATTGCCTTTTTGTTATATATCTTGGTAAATGTTTTATTAAGCTCTTTCTGTGTTACAGGTTTCTTGTTGTGTGTATATTGCATCTGCAACCAGACTGGAAACTACACTGACATGTGAATATGTGGTTACAATGGCCATTGACATCCGCCTGTGGATGTTAACTAGTCAGTTAACTGTTAAACCTTACACATTATCAGCCCTAAAAATAAATATAATGACATATCAGCACATAGTCTTTTCACTGCAAGTAACAATGATTTGAATTGCTCCAAGGTACACCTTATTTTAAAAGTGTTCTGTGTATCGTTTTTAAAGAAGTTGCCAGTATAAATCCCAGTGGTGCTTCCTTTGGCAACAGATCAAAAAATAACTTTAAGTCCTGAAACACTGAGAGATGTTGACAGGGTCACTTCAAAGAAGCTCCAGGGGTTTTTAAAAGTGATATGGTAACTTTTCTCCTAGGTCCTGAAAACACGGTAAAAACAAAATGTATTGTCCTATTTTATAATGCTTATTTTGTAGCTAGAACACAACAGAAAGTAAAGAGAATCTGAATAACTTCACATGACTCCTTGCATTATGTACAGAAGGTTGCTGCATTGCTTTCCAGAGCTCTTGTAAGAATGTCTTAATAGGAAATCCAACTTAAAAGAAAAAATTTTCTAAGTATATCCTGTATATATTCAATGATTAGTCAACGAGTAAATCACAGACACTGTTTAGATTCTGGGAATATGATGATCAAGATTGTAGTCATTTTTCCCACACTTACAGAACTTATAAAATGAATGGGGACACATTTTTAAAAGTAAGAGTCAAGTCAAATATAGAATTACAGTTGTGAAAAAGAAAACTGGGGAAATTGTGGAAATAAAGAATACTGAGTAAGGGAGTTAGTTAAATTAGCTGAGTTGGAAAGGTATTTTGTGGAGAGGAAATCTAGGCTGACACATTAGAAACAGAAAAATTAGCCATAAAAATATGGATGAGAGTTTGTGCATGGGGTGTGGCTACTGTATCTCCAGGCAAAAAGAACGGTTTGGTTAAGTCTAAAGTAGGATATTCTTGCCATGTTCATGCAACTTAATGTAGGCTGACATGTATGCAAAGTAAAGTGAGTAAGGTTACATGAAAATGTTATTGTATTTGCATTAAACAATTACCTTTAAAATATTTTTTAAATAACACAATATAATTTAAATTTATCCACATATTTATCATATCTAGTACTCTTCATTTTCTTATGTTGATCTAGATTTCTCTCTGGAAACATTTTTCTTCGTCCTGAAGTACTTCCTTTAAAAATAGCACAAAAACTGGAAGAAGTGAAGTGGAAATATAGTGCTATCAGTTTCTTATATTATATTGGAAGTGGCATAATATTACTTCAAGGGAGACGGTGATAAGTTAAAGATGCATACTGTAAAACCCAAGGCAATTACACATTTATAACACAGACAAGTATAATAATCGAACAAGGAGATGTAATGCTGGCATTAAAAAACAGTTAATTTAAAAGAAGATACACATAATAAAAGGGATAACATATAAGGTCATTGAAATAAGCAGACGGATAATGCACGTCTTAATCTCTGTTAATATTTTGGATTTTATTCTAAGTGAAATAGGAAGGTTCTGAATGGGTTTCAGCAGGGAGGTAATATAATATGATTTACTTTACCAGAAATAATAAAGAAAGAAAGAAAAAGAAGGAAGAAAAGGAAAAAAAAAAAGATTTGTTGTCTGCCAGAAAGAATACAAAATAACTAGAATCTATATAGAACTCAGGAAAATCAGCAGGAAAAAAATCAAACAACCCTAACAAAAAGTGGGCAAAGGGCATGAACAGAAACTTTTCAAAAGAAGACAGACTAATGGCCAAGAAACATGAAAAAATGCTCAACATCTCTAATCAGCACGAAATGTAAATCAAAACCACAATGAGATATCACTTATCTCCAGTGACAATGGCCTTTATCAAAAAGTCCCAAAACAATAAATGTGGGTGTGGATGTGGAGAGATAGGAACACTATACTGCTGGTGGGACTGCAAATTAGTGCAACCTCTGTGGAAAGCAATATGGAGATACCGCAAAGAGGTACAAGTAGAACTACCATGTGATCCAGCAATCCCATTACTGGGCATCTACCCAAAGGAACAAAAGACATTCTATAGCAAAGGAATCTGCACTCGAATGTTTATATCAGCACAATTCACAATTGCAAAAATGTGGAAAGAACCCAAGTGCCCATCAGTACATGAGTGGATTAATAATATGTGGCATATGTATACCATGGAATTCTATTCAGCCACAAAAAGCAATGGTGATATAGCACCTCTTGTATTATCCTGGATAGAGCTGGAATCCATTCTATTAAGTGAAGTATCCCAAGAAGGGAAAAATAAGCATCACATGTACTCACCATCAAATTGGTTTTAACTGATCAACACTTAAGTGCACATACAGTAATAACATACATCGGGTGTCAGGCAGATAGGGAGGGGAAGAGGGATGGGTATATACACACCTAATGGGTGTGGTGCACACCATATGGGGGATGGGCAAGCTTGAGGCTGTGACTTGGATGGGGCAAAGGCAATATACGTACCCTAAACATTTGTATTCCAGTAACATGCTGAAATAGAAAAAAACAAAAACACATTAAGAAAATACAAATATTAGGTTGTGGCCCAGAGAAAGGATTTTTAGAGGTGGTGTTTTAAATTTGGGAGATATGCTAGTATAGGCTGTAATTGTTATAAATAGACTGAGGTATAATGTCTCCACTAACAACTGAACCAACATAATAAATGTTGAAAGAGTTTCTTTCTGTGTCTGCACATTTTCTATCAAAATTAAAGAATAATTTGATCCAGGATATTCTTAAACTGGTAGATCTGCCCCAGGGCATTTGCAAACTGTCATATAGACTTAAGCTAAGAATATTTGCTTCCACACAAATTACAGTGCAAAAGCCTTCCATACCTGTTAGGTGCCTGAGGCTGAAGACCTTCTCCCTGTCTTAAAGGAATCAGCTTCTTTAGTATATATGTGATATCTTTATTTTCATTAATAGAAAATAAAGTAGAAAGAAACTTGGATAGATCATTGTCTCAAGGTGACTCACAGCATCCATTTCATTACAAATTTAAATTTGATCAGGGTGTTAGACTTTCACACCATGGTGAAGTAACAAGGACTGGATTTAATCTCCTGCTTTATCAACAAATTGGCAAATTATATATTAAAAATAGATTCCAAATATTGGATAATAAGTGATGTGAAAGAAAAAAATGTAGTAATGTGAAAGAAAAAAAAACAAACAAACACGGTGAGCCCTACCATTTCCCCAGTTAAATGCCTAGAGAAAGTGTCAGGTCACAGAACTAGGATGGTTAATCCAAACAGAACAAGAAGTCTCCTGGAGTTGAGGTGACAAAGGTGAGATTTTTCAGGTGACAAAGGCATTCAAAATCCATATGATAGATCTCTGTGATAAGAGAGAACTTCATGAATAGGAGATTGTTGCCCAGAGAGAAAACTCAGGAGACCTGCAGAGAATTCGTGTCTTGACTTCACTTGAGTACTTATCAGCAAATATCTGTGAATACTTCTGTTCAAGGCAGGGAGAAGGTGTTCAGAGGATATAGCAGAAAGGAGAGGCTGGGATAATTACCAGCATTCCACTAGCAAGTGTAGAAAACTTGCAAATATGTGGGGCATCAAGTAGAGCACTCAGAATTCTGTCTATTGCCTCTTTAGTGGGCAAGAATACTAAACCTAAAGAGGGCTCTTGCTCTGCTCTTCCAAGGAGGGAAAGTAGGGTTTGAAAGGGTTATATTGTTTCTAAGGACCTTAACTGTGTCCCAAAACAAAAATCAACTGTGCTTAAAAAATTCAAAATATCCGGCATTCAAAAGAATACATTATAGAATATCTTTCAACAAATGAAAAATCAACAGGCATGAAAATAAGCAGGAAAATGTGACCCACAGCAGGTGAAAAACAATCAATCAAAACTGAAAAAGAAATGATGCAAGTGATGTAATTAGTTGATAAGGATACTAACAAAGTTATTATAATGATATCTGATAGTTTAAGAAGGCAGAAGAAAGCATGAGATGTTAATAGAGAATATTGAAAAAACCAATCAAATTTTAGAGACAAAAAATGCAATTTCAAAATAAAAAATACACTCGATAGTATCAACAACAGACAAAACAATGTGGAAGAATATATTAGAGCACTTGGTGACCATATCCAAGGAAACCACTGGAAATGAAATATAGAATGAAAAAGACAACATGGAAAGAGAAGGGAGCATTGGTAAGCTATGAAACAATTTCAAGTTGCCTAATGTACATGTAATTAAAATCATCAAAGGATAGAGGAGAGCAGAAAAATATTTGAGAAAATAATGACTAAAATATTCCAAATTTGATGAAATTTGATGAAAACTATAAACACATATCTGAGAAGTTCAAAAAACTGCACACAAACAAAACGAAAATGAAGGAAATTACGTAAGGCATATTATAACAAAATTACTTAAAACCAGAAATGATGAGAAAATCTTAAAAGCATCCAGAGAGGAAAAGACAGATAATGTAGAGAGGAATAAAAGAAACAAAAGCATGACAAGAGAATTCTCACTGAGATTTAAAAATAAAAACAGCCAACAAGAGAGAAAAGAATGGAGCAACATCATATAATTCCATACCCAACCAAAAAATGAAAAAGAAGGAAAAATAAAGACTTTTTCAAACCTACAATTGAACAAATTCATTGTGAGTAAGAATGCACGAACAGAAGTTTTTCAAAAAGTCGCTGGCAGAATTTTACTAAGTAAAGTATCACAAGAATGGAAAAACAAGCACCATACGTACTCACCATCAAATTGGTATTAACTGATAAACACTTAAGTGCACATATAGTAATAACATTCATCGGGTGTCGGGCAGGTGGGAAGGGGGAAGAGGGGATGGATATATACACACCTAATGGGTGTGGTGCCCACCATCTTGGGGATGAACACACCTGAAGCTCTGACTCTGATGGGGCAAAGGCAATATACATAACCTAAACATTTGTAGCCCCATAATGTGTTGGAAAAAAAAAGAAAAAAGAGAAAAATGTTACTGGCAGAAAAAAATTGATTCAATCTGGAAATCTGGATCTACATAAATGAATGAAAATTGATAGAAATGTTAAACATATGAGTAAGCATAAAGTATATATTATAGATTTCTAAATATGTTTTAAAAATAATTCACTTTTAAAAGCAAAAACAATAGCAAGTATGGTGTTGTTTATAATGTATGTATGATTAACATGTATGATAATGATAGGACAAACTCCCGGAGAATGACAATGAAAGCATATGGGATTAAATTCTCATGCTATAGTATAAGAAGTAGCATAACATTACTTAAGGCAGACTATAATAAAGTCTAGCTATTTAGTATACAAACCATGGCAATCATTAAGAATAAAACAAAACCAGACATAGTTAAGAAGCCAAAAATAGATAAAATGGAGTCATAATAATCCAAATTGAACAAAGGGAATAACAAAGAATCTGTGTTAAAATAAAATAGCAAATATCAATATGGTAGAAATAAGCTTAATTATATAATAATAACAGTGAAAAAAAACATGGTCTAATTACGTCAAATAAAAGCAGGGCTTGTCAGATTACATATAAAAGCAAGATCCAAGAAATTCATTTCAAATTTTAAAAAATGTTAAAATTATGAAATAAAAAAATACATCCAGGATAATACTAATCAAAAGAAGACTAGTTTATACTAATATCACACAAAATATTAATGCTTTACATTAGTATCAGACAAAGTAGATTTCAGGGCAGAGAATATTACTAGATATAGAGTCATTTCATAAAAATCAATTTGTTAAGATGACATAGCAATACTGAAATTCAGTGTCTCATAATACATAAAGCAAAACTGATAGAATTGAAAGAAGTGGTCAATATATAATTAAGAAGAGATTTTAACACTCTCCTGTCAAAAATTAATAGAATATGTTAAGAGAAAATTATAAAAATTTTGATGACTTTAACAATACCATCAACCAACTTGGATTAATTGATATATATATATATATATATATATATATATATATATATAAAATATTCCATCTACCACTGAATAACATCAAAGTTCACATACTTCTCAAAGTGCACAAATGCTTCAAAGGAACATTTGTCAAGATATACCATCTTCTAGCCCATAAAATGAGACTTGATAAATTTATAAGTATTCAAGTCATGTAATGCGTGTCCTCTGACCACAATGAAACTCAGTTCTAAATAATTGAATATCTTAAAATGTTTGAAAACTAAGTAACAAACCTCTAAATAATCCATTGGTCAAAGAAGAAAACAAAAGAGAGTTTTAAGAGTATATTGAATTAAGTGAAAATAAAAATAAGACATATAATCTAAGGGAGACAGCGAAAGCGGGGATCAAAGAGAAATTATAGCAATAAGCAACTACATTAGAAAAGTTCATGAAACAATAAAGTAAACTTCCACTACAAGAAACTAGATATAAAGACCAAATTAAGGCCAAAAAATGGTGATGAAAGAAATTAACAATAAAGACCAGAAATCAGTGAAATAGAAAACAGAAAAAAAATAAAAAAAAAAAACAAATAATCCGTTCTTTGAGATGAATACAATTGATAATTTACTAGCCTCACTATTAAAATAAATAAATAAAAGACACAAATTAATATTATTGGGAATGAGAAAGAAGACATGACTGCAAACATTGACATCTTTGTTGCTCATAGTTCCCATTTTAGGTCTTTGTTGCAGCTATTGCTTTACCTGGAGTGCTAGTTCCCGGATACTTGCCTGGTTAACTTCCTCAATTCTTTATTCAATACTTTCCTTTTCAATGAGATCTTCTCTAACCAACCTGCATAATACTTTCTCAGCATTCCTACTTTTTCTTTCCTGTTCTTTCAATTTTCTTTCTATATCACTTATTGGTTGTGACTATTACATAATTTACTTGTGTTTAATTTTTTATTTTATCCATCTTTTTAAAAGAATTTAAGTTCTGTGAAGTCAGTCTTTCTCTTTCTCAAAGTTGGCTTCATCATCCCACCCTTTCATGAAAAAGCTGGTCTGTTGTGACTACACTTCAGAGCAGCTTGTTGACACTTTTAACTCTTGTAGTGAATGTTATTAAAAATCGTATCTCACTGCTTCTCTGTTTTATTCTTATTCTTTCTTCAATTCCCTCTATCTCTCATTCAAACTCCCCAAGGCTTAGTACTCCCAAATAAAATGTCGGTGTTTTAATCCTTGCTTCAGGCTCTGATTTCTAGGTGTTCCTACTGCAAGTATGAATAAGAAATAGCATCATCTAGGAACTTATTAGAAATGCAGAATCTTTGGCCTTACTACGTGCTTACTGAAATAGAATCTGCTCTTTAACATGACTTCCAATGAATAAGTATGCACAAGTTTATGAAACACAATGTTGGTCTACATAACTTTGTGGTACTAGTATATTTAGATCTATACAGAAAGTGAGAGTAAGTGCTTAGAAAATTTTATAGCAATTTTACATTACCATGAAATGTCTATTTTATTTTACAAATACATCATTCGGCAAAGGATTGAAATTTAAATGAGTTATTCCCTTAATATAGATAATTCATGGAACATTATTCTGGAATACCCAAGCTAAATAATTGATTTCAATATTAAATAGGGTTTTCAAAGATAACCACATTGGTAAGTTGATATTTCTGGAGACCCGAAGTGATGAAGGAGCTAGCAATGCATACAATTGAAGGGGAAAAGTGCCAAGCCAAGGAAGCAGTAATTACAAAGGTCCAGATACAGAAGCCTACTTCTGGTTGATTTGAGAAAAGAACAAGGGCATAGCGACTGGAGCAGAGGGTTAAAGAGGAAGACAGGCGATGACATCAGCAACATGTGGGTGTCTATCCGTGTGTGTATGAGGCTTGGGTGCATTTTATGTGGGTCTTTGCAAGCCATGCTAAGGTTTTTCACTTTTTATTCTAAGTGAAATGGAAAGTTGTTGGAGGGAATCAAGTGAGGAGAGATATGACTTGATTTACCTTTTAAAAAGTTACCTCTGTTGGTTGTTTTAGGAATAGGCTCAGTGTAAGCCAGAACTGAAGTCATGAGACCACTCAGGAGATTGGAGACCACTGGAATGATCCAGAGAGATATGGTATCTGGCTTCACTGTGACAGCAGCGAAAGGGATGAGCAGTGCTTGGATACTGACTGCACATTGAAGGTGGTGTCGAGGGTATTTTCTGATAGAATGAATGTGTGTGGTGAAGATAAAGTGAGAAAGAACAAATTAAAGGTTTTTTTTGTGTAAGCAACTGAAAAGATGAATTTCTTCTTCACTGAGATAAAAAGAGTAAGTTTGACCCACAAAACATATTCAATGTCCTGCCCAAATATTTGTAAACTTTAATGTGCTATAGTAAAGGCAAATGTATCCATTGAGTGTAGAAATCTTGTATTCTCATGATACCTAATAAGTCCAGGCATAAAAGTCATGAAAACAAGAATAAAATATTAAAATGCAGGTAATAGTATCAAAAGAATCTTAGACAAAGATTAATGTCCTGATTATATCACTTACTAGGAGAACAATATTGATCAAGTTTCTTAATCTCTCTGAAGGCATTTCTTCAGTTGTATAATGGGCATATTATTTACACCTTAGTAATCTTAGAAAAACTATAACTAATGGTGGTTGGCATAACTGACACTTAGTAAACTTTCTACCATCATAAAAGGAGGATAAGGATGTACAACATTAGATATGCTTACATTTCAGAACTTAAAAATAGGAGTGAAGAAAATAATAGTTTGAAATGAAAGCAATATCTACCTTTTAAAATCCTTTTAAATGAATTAAATAGAAACAGATATGTTTTAAGTGACTCATAAATTTCTCCTACAATATTTTTTGAAGTTTTTTAAAGCTTTTCCAGTGAAAATTCATACTCTATTTTATGTGCACTTATGATAAGATGCTATTTCCATGGTTTGCTAGAGTAATTACTGGACTGGGAGTTAAGAAATGAAGGTGCTAGTCTTGGCACTTGCACACAATCAAGTAACTTGACCACTTCTTAGCCCTCTTTCTTTGATTCTAAAATGAGGGATTTAGACTAGCTTATCTTTAGCATTTCTACCAGTTGATAATGAAGTTTTATATGATTGAGAAATAAATATAATATTGTCAGAAAGTAATCTATAGCTTTGTGAAAATTGATTTCTTCAACATGTGTGTTTAAGCAGAGAACTTTCTCTGCACAGACTTAGCAAGTTGTCTAAAGACAGTGTCCTGCTTATAACTTCATAGAGCCCAACTCAGAGATTTACCAAATATTTCTTCTATCTGATAATGTGGGATTTATATAATTATAATAACAAAAAAGGGAAAATAGATTTCCCTCAGTGCATTCCACAGAGATTGATTCATTCAGCAGCTTTCATAAATGAAACACTAAAGGAATTTACACGTGCGTTATAAGCAGAGAAAGTAGGAGTAGGTAGCACTTTATCATTCCTTACTCTTCTTACAGGAAAACACATCAGGACAAAGCATGTTTTCTGTATGCATGATATTCAACATCTATTTATACAGAATATTCAGGATATATGAAATTCAAGAGAAGGTATTTTCTGGCTAATGATGATTCATACATATCATCCATGTGTCATTAATTTCAAGAAATCAGAGGCAATACAATGTACTTTTTCTAAAGATATGCTTTCAATCTGTAAGCATAATGTATATATAGTCTTTGACGGGCCAGAAGGCATTTTAAATCCTTTTACATCTATCCATTTTCAATTAATGAGAGTATGGGGAGAAAATCAGGCTGAAGAGGATATACAGCTATTTAAACAACAGAGAAACTGTGGTTAACAGAATATTATTGAATTCTATTTATTTTCCAGACATGTACTTGTTTCTTAAGAACCATGTTTTAGCACAACAGGAGATAATCACTATTGGGTTTCTTGTTTTAAAGGTTCATGTCCCTCTATATTTACATAAATGGTAGTTGCCCAGTAATCAGAGAACCTCTTACTATTCAAAAATCCCTTCCTTTCTTCTTATACCTCATAGAGCATCATAGAGGGTCAATATTTAAACTGGAATTTGTTAGTAAAGCTAAAAGCCAAAATGAGATCCTGCATTTCTAATTAGAGTTTTCATTTTACATAGCAAGCAAGGAGTCTAATGGCATAAATCTGCTTAGCTTCCTAAAAGTTAAGAGCAACAGAGCAACAGTCTGTTAAGAGCAAACTTAGGAGCAACAGTCTTGGTATTAAAGTTATTTGCAATTTTATTTCTCTTGATTTGGTTTTCAATAAACTTTTAAATGGCAATCTATTAGATCTCAAGATACAAGATAAAGAAAAGAAAGCAAAATGTTTAAGGGCATCAAAATACACTAGTCTTTTTGTTGTTAAAACCTAATACCCTTAATATATCATTTAAGTATTAGTCAATTTGCATTGCAAGATGCATTATATGGCCCCAAATCCCAGATTGATGATATCACGTTAAAAATATTCTGATTTTGGCTGGGCGCGGTGGCTCACACCTGTGATCCTAGCACTCTGGGAGGCCGAGGCGGGCGGATAGTTCTGAGCTCAGGAGTTCGAGACCAGCCTGAGCAAGAGCGAGACCCCATCTCTACCAAAAATAGAAAGAAATTAATTGGACAGCTAAAAATATATATAGAAAAAATTAGCCGGGCATGGTGGCGCATGCCTGCAGTCCCAGCTACTCGGGAGGCTGAGACAGTAGATCACTCGAGCCCAGGAGTTTGAGGTTGCTGTGAGCTAGGCTGACGCCACGGCCACTCGCCCCAGGCAAGAGAGTGAGACTCTGTCTCAAAAAAAAACAAAAAAAATATATTCCAATTTTGACCCAGGAGGTGGCCATTAATCCTCCATTGGCCTAGGCAAAGAATTTATGAAGAAGACCCCCAAAGCAATCACAGCAGTTACAAAAATAAATAAATGGGATCTGATCAAATTAAAAAGCTTTTGTACAGCCAAGGAAACTACCATTAGAGTGAATAGACAACCTACAGAATGAGAGAAAATATTTGCTCTCTACACATCCCATAAAGGGCTGATAACAAGAATCTATCTAGAACTCAAAAAGATCAACAAGATAAAAATCAAACAACCCCATCAACAAATGGGCAAAGGGTATGAACAGAAACTTTACAAAAGAAGACAGAATAATGGCCAGCAAACATATAAAAAAATGCTCAACATCTCTAATCATTAGGGAAATGCAAATCAAAACCACAATGAGATATGACCCAACTCTAGTAAGATTTGCCTTTATCAAAAAATCCCAAAGCAACAGATGCTGGCGAGGATGTGGAGAGATAGAAACACTCTTACACTGCTGGTGAGACTGCAAATTAGTGCAACCTCTGTGGAAAAGAATTTGGAGATACCTCAAAGAGCTAGAAGTGGAACTACCTTCTGATCCAGCAATAGCACTATTAGGCATCTACCCAAAGGAACAAAAGTCATTCTATAATAAAGACATCTGCACTCGAATGTTTATGGCAGCACAATTCACTATAGCAAGGATGTGGCGACAACCCAAGTGCCTGTCAATCTGTTAGTGGATTAATAAAATATGGTATATGTATACAATGGAATACTACTCAGTCATAAGAAACAACAGTGATCTAGCACCTCTTATATTTTCCTGGATAAACTTGAGCCCATCCTGCAAAGTGAGGTATCACAAGAATGGAAGAATAGGCACCACATGTACTTGCCATCAAACTGGCGCTGACTGATCAACACTAAGGTGCTCACACAGTAGCAATATTCTTTGAGGGTAGGGGGGTTTGGGGTGGGTAAACTGTCAACTAATGGACGCGGTGAGCATTGTGGGGAGTGGGACACGTCTCAAATCATGGTTGGGATGTGGCAAAGTCATATCATGTAACCAAAATGTTTGTACCCCCATAATTTCATGAAATGAAAAAATTTTAAAAAAAAATGCCAAATAGTTTCCTAGTATGGTTGAATCAAATTATATGTCTACCACCAGTATTTGTGAATAACCATCTAACATTAACCTTCCTGCAATGAGTACTTTTAAAAAAACAGTATGTGGTATATTCCTATGTGTGTGTGCACCTCTGTGTGTGTGTGTGTGTGTGTGTGTGTGTAACATGATTATATAATAAAGCCAGTTTAGATGGCAAAAAAAAAAAAAATCCAATTTTGAAAGTACAAAATAATGACTTTGAGAAGGAAAGTATTTAGAGGTAATTGATGAAGCATTGTCTTAGAGTAGTACTGGTATAAGGATAGACATACAGACCAATTAAATAGAATTCAGAATCCAGAAGTAAACCTATGTATATATGGTCAAATGATGTTCAACAAGTATGTGAAGTTCATTCCCTGGGGGAAGAACAGTTTCTTTAATAAATGGCACTGAAACAACTATAATAAATATGCACAAGCAAAGTAATGAAGTTGAACCCATATCTCACATTATACAAAAAGACAACTCAAAATTGATCTAAGACTTAAATATGAGAACTAAGGCTATCAAAAACATATAGGTAAATTTTCAGGACATTGGAAATGTCAGTGGTTCTTAGAGATAACACCAAGAGAAAAAACAACAAAAGAAAAAAATGCAGATAAATTGGACTTCATCAAATTTAAAATTTTGTATGTCAAAAGACATTATCAAGAAAGTGAAAAGACAACCTACAGAATTAGAGAAAATATTTGCAAATCATGAATCTGCTAAGAGACTATAATCTAGTTTTTATAAAAATTCTTATTATTCAACAATAAAAAGGTACACAACACAATTAAAAGATGAAAAAGGAACTTGAATTAACATTTATCCATGAAAGACACAAAAATGGCTAATGAGCATATGAAAAGATGCTCAATAGCACTAGTCATTAGGGCAATACAATTCAAAACTTTAATGAGATATCACTTCAACCCACTATAAAAGTTATGTTTTAATGGAAAATAATAATTGTTGTTAAAATAATTGAAAACAGATATTCAGACAAGTACATGTATATCCATGTTCACTTCATTATTCACAATATCCCAAGAAAGAAACAACTCAAATGTTCCTCAGTGAATGAATGGATAAACCAATTGTGGTTTATATGTTCAATAAAATATTACTCAGCCATAAAAATGAATCAGATACTGGTACATGCTCCAATACGGATGAACCTCAAAAAATGCTAAGTGATAAAAGCCACACATAAAAGTCATATACTGTATTAATCCATTTGTATGAAATATTCAGAATAGGTGAAAGTATAGACACAGAAAACAAATTGGTGGTCCCAGGCACTTGGTGGTGGTTGTGGTAAAATGGTGAGTAACTGCTGAATGGGAATGTGGTTTCCTTTTGATGTGACGGAAATATCTTGCAAAGAGAGGTGGTAGTTGTACAATATTGTGAGTGTACTAGTGCTTCTGACTTTCTCATTTTAAAATGGTAAATTTTATTTTTTATGAATTTAATCTCAATAAAATATTTCAAGTGATAAACTGTAATCCTTCTTTGAAATATTTAATGTTAAAAACAAACTAGTGATGGAAGACATTCTAATATATCTCTCAGTTTTTTAAAAGTTGTTTAGACAAAACCCATTAGACTAATTTATTTGAATGATTTAATTTTAAAAAATTGGTCTACACTTTACTTTGAAATAGAGGAATGAGCCTCCTATTTAAGCTCTCACTGAAGCTTAGATAGATACATACGTATATACATACATACATATAAATTGCACTGAAGTTTCCAATAAATTCCTTCACAGTAGTCACAGTTTGATAATGTAGTAAGACAAGTACCAATTACAGAAACAGGCAAAGAAACAATGTTGGGGCTCAGAAAATGACACCCCAAATACGGTACTTTAAAATGTTAAACGAAAGAAGCAGCCTCAAGATCTCTCTGATCTTTCTTCTCCTCTCTCTTCAACAATCCTCTGTCCTTCCTAAAAAGCACAGGAAGAGGCTGTTCTCTGAAGTTCCCTTCTCTACACAGAAACTGAACCCTCAAGGAGGAATACAATTGCCTTTGATCCCTTGTCTAAAATTTCATTACCAGAGAAGATGAAATCTCATATCACAAAGGAAGAGACTAAAAGCTAAATACTACATTTAAAGCCCAGATGAAGTTTGTTCCTAACTATTATCTGGTTTCAGTTCCCATTAAATTCCCCCAAAGAATTATTTACTAACCACTGTCTAAATATTGGGCGCATCCATTCCCCCTAAAATCATTTACTGCTGCATGCTGTCTCTCCTCCCCTTTGAAGAAGGGTACGCAAGCATCTGCACCCACAGGGTTATTGGGTCATCAGGTAATCATGCTCCCGTGGTTTTCTCATGCTATGCATGTTAAATAAATCTATATGTCTTTTCTCCTATTAATCTACTGTCAGTTCATTTTCAGTGAACCCTCAGAGAGTGGAGGGGAAGCTTTCCTTTTGCCCCTACATAAACAAACCTTAAAGTAAAAAAGTAATTTTTCCCTGGAATCAAAAAAAAAGCCAAAACTTCAGTTGAAGAATAGTTAAGACAAAGAAATTTATTTTCTATTATATTTTAATTTAGAGTTTAGATTTTAAAAATATATTTACTATTTTAATTTAATGTATTTCATATATTAATAGACATTCATGTTTTAAGCTCATATAATGAAGCCTTAACTGTTCCAATTTTTATTTTTTTACTAGAAATATCAAATTTAAAACTCATCATAATCCGCTAAATGGCAAATTGTGAAGATTGAAAGGGAATATATATAACCTGCCATATATTATGAATGAAATAAATGATAGCTGGGTTTTAGTATGAATGCCATTAATGGATATCAGTAAGTGTCCACTGGAATTTGAAGTGTCTTCATACTCTCCAAATGACTATATTGAGCATACTTTTATGTGTGTGATTCATACCAAAAGCATGAATAAGTTTGTCTAGTACAATTTTATAAAATGAGACAAGATGAAAAGAATGTAAACAATATAAAGAATGGATAGCAGAAAATAAGGAGCCTGAGAAGTAGACTGAAAATTAAGAGCCAGACGGGAAGAAAACCACCAACATAGTCCTGTCTGACATGAAAGCCACAAATGCTGCAACGTGAGAGTCAACCATGTCACTTGAAGCAAAATACAATAGTTAAACATGTCCACCTGTTTGTCAATCACAAGGACAATGGTGACTCTTGACAGCAATTTCAGTGGTATAGCAGAGGAAGAGGCCATACTGCAGTAGATTGAGCATGAAAGAATAAGGAAAATAAAGAGAATGGAAAGCGGAGAAGTGGCTTTAAATTACCATGTCAAGAAGATTGGCTGAAAAAGGAAAGAGAGAGCTTGTAAATTAGTGATGATACAATTTCAAAGAAGCATTTTTTGTTATACTTTGCATTGTAGATTGCTTTTGCTTTTTAATGAATTTGTGCTTAAGCATTTGTACTAGTTTAGAAAATCTGGTAGAAATAAAGATAGAGAAGATGTAATAGAGAGAAGAGATAATGGATGGAGGTTTCAATGGCATAAACAGTATGAAAACTTGCATTTGAGCAGGAGGAAGAGTTTCCATCAGAAATATTAGAAAGATATTTTTAGTATTGCATGCCTGACTTGTCAAAGGGCTAAAGTAGATTTGTAATTATTGTATAAGTATTTTCCTTAATGTATAATGCGTCATACCCAAGATGCCAATTTCACCAAAAGCAAACATATTATGTACCTGAAACAGAAGAACACTAAGTTCACACACATTTTTTCCAGAAAATTTCAGGAATTCTCAAATGTGGAAAATGTTATCATGAGTCTACAATGTGTTAGTCATAAAATTCATAAATATTATATGAGACTAAAATAAATTATTAGCAGTTAGTGGATAGCATAGTGATTAGCCACCAGATAGTTCAGCCAATCAAAACTTGGATTTTGTTCTTTTTAACTAGAATTGACTATTTTTGAAAACATGGATTAGTTAGGAAATATTTCTGTTTCTCATCTTGTCAACTAGGGTAGCAATGTGCATTTGAATACAATAATAGTAGCTATATTTTTTTGTTTGCTTGCTACATGTCACCTACCTACGTTACTGACTTAGAGACCAAATAACAAAGTCCATTTCATTACTCTAGATTTTACAGCCTTTAAAATACCTTTTAACATTCACTGAAACATGTATGGAATGTTCATATATCAGCTGAGAGTCCCAGAAAAATCACTAAGCAGGTTGTCTTCGTTATACCTCACAGTTGTGATTCTTACCAACTACTAAAAAAATGGAGTTGATGGAACATTTTGTCTATTCAAACTTAAATATTTTTTTTTTGGTCAGCACCAAAAGAAAAAGGAAAAAGGAAATGAAAAGAAAAAGCAAAAGGAAAAAAATATCATGTTAAAAGAGAGCCGTTTTAGTATATATTTTACTGTTGAATACTAGATAAATGGGAGATAGACTTTTAATTAAACTCTCCCTAGCCTCATCAGATTAACAGTGTCTAAAGCCGGCTTATTTATTGAAAAGGTCTGTCTTAGCTTTTCTGGATTAATCTCAATCATTTTCATTAGTGAAATCTTTAATCTGTTCTTTATTACAAATGGAAGGGGAGAGATTCACATCTATTGAATCTGAGATATAATCTTGGGTTTTAAGCTGTTTGGTGAATTATTTAACACAAGCATAGTAGAAAATTTAAAGACCTAGAGTCCCAGAACAATAATATATCTGCTTTAATTTTTATAACATTCTGTGTATTATTCTGTGTAATATTATAGCATCTAGAGAGAGAGTGGGCATGTATATGTGTATGTGTGCATATATGGGTCAGTGGGTGTATTTTCTGGTACTGTGTTTCTGCAAGTCTATAAAACCACTTACATTTAATACATCAGAAATTTAGGATTCCCTTTCCAGAATTAACTTAATTTGGAAATGTCTGGAATATTTTTGTTAATTTTGCATGCAACCCAGATATTATTGAGTTCTTAATTTAATTTCCACCCTGAGGAAATTATCTAGTCCTGCATCGATAAATGTTTTTTTTTTAATCTTAAATTGCAATTCATCAAACAATACCCCTTGCATTGCTCCTTTTGTATATGCACTAATCCAAATGTTTATGCAGGCTACTAAAACCAATTATTGTATCAGCTTTCATGGCTGATACTTTTTCCTCAGAAGAATCAAGTGCAACAGACCATAGATTAAATATGGAATCAAGAATCTTATGTCTGAATCTTTGAGTTTTGTTTTGAAAGATTTGGGGAAGCCACTTACCTTCTTTAAGTATGTGACTGATTATTTTTAAATAGATACAAAAGACCAGCTTTGTTTACAGTAGTGATGCAAAGTTGAATAACTGTAAAGTGTCTTATAATCATTAAAATGATGCCTTAAAATAAATATCCCTGAGGAATTTTCATATTGCTATTTGATGTGATTTTAAGCAGCATATATTTTAACAGATATCAGACCAGGAAAATTATTTTTGTTTCAGTTTGCAGAAGATGCCTGGTACATATAAAATAAGAAGACGCTACTATCAAATTTTATATTAATTTTTATTTGTTTCAATTGATTGAGTGGACTAGACTCTTTTAAAAAAAAATGAAGGATATGTTAAAACACAGATCTCTACAGGATCCTGAAAAACCTAACTAATTTATTTGTTAAGTGGATCTGATAATTTATGAGATCTAAGAGGGCTTAAAAACATAGAACTCTATCTTTCCTCCTATTCTACAACTTTTTCAAATGTGTTTTTCTCTTTTCCTCTCCTTTGTCACCCTCTTTGTTCCTCCATGTGCTAACTGTGCAACTTTGGGCAAATCAGTTCCTGTCTTTATGTGTCAGTAACTTCACGTGTGAAGTAGGGATAATAATTTTACTTCACAGTTTGTTTTCATCAATATGTGAGTATAGAAAAGCCTTTAGAAAAGCACCTACCTGGTAACAAAAAGTTCTTAAAACTTTACAGATAAATGTTTAGAAATCAATCATGATAAATTGCACTTAATATGTTTTAGCACCATTATTCTTAATTATAATGAAGGGACACATTTTATTTCTGAGATATATGAGAAACATTCTTCCAAAAATGTATATGCATGTGTTACTCTAACAGCATGTTCCACTCTGTTTCTTTAGGCTTTTATCATGTTTATTTTTATGTCACTTACCATGTATGCACTTATTTGCCAACAGTTCATTATTCTGTTTCTTGAGGAGTGCAGATGCCAGAATATTCATATAGGAGATGATTTATCCAAATTTTAATATGTATTTCCTCTACTTCTGAATGTGATGTCTTTAACATAGTAGAGCATGATCTCTTGCCTGTAATTAATATTTTAAATGAGATTATATGCAGAAATGTTAATTATTTATTTTAATAAGAAAATAATACTGGAACTTCAGTGTGTTTTCATTAAAAAAGAGGAGATTTTCAGCAAGGAAAATTCCTAATGAATAATTTTCCTACCTCAAATAAGTTGATTAAAGGGATTACTGATGTTTCTTTTCATGAGGGGCCAAGAAAGAAAGAAACATTTGACCTAATTTTCCAAATTAAATAACATGTATTATTTAATCTGCTGAGAACTTCAAAGTCAGGATTATATTCTACTTTATTTTTATGGATTTTCACTCTTTCCTACTTGTACATCTTAAATTATTAAAGTCTTTTGAAATAGAAATCATGTTATATAATTTTTAACAATAAATGACTTATCAAAGTACATTAATATTGCTTTTTGTTCTTTCTTTTTCTTTCTTAAATATACCAATAGTATCATTGATCCTGGTTCTCCTGTATTTACATGACTTGATCCATGGTTAAAGCTTTAACAAAATTCAGATTGATTTTCTCACTTTATCTGATTATGATGAGAAGTTAGTTATAGTCTCTATCGGCCTGGAATGGAACATAGTCAATAAATATTTTAGTAATAAATAATTATTGAGCAAGTTATTAAGTAAAGATTTAGGCCACTTAACTCTCAATGTATTTTACATCATGAGCTATAAGAAACAACACTGTTGTAATCTCTATTCCTTTTTTCAATTCCTTAATTTTAATAGACCTGGTCCAGCATTCCAGAACAAGTTCACTTGGTTCTTTCTCATAACACTTCCTCTGAAAAGGATCCACAAATCCTCAGGTAGAACCAAGGATCCACAAATCCTCAGGTAGAACCAAGGACTAGGATTACATTGAGAATGTTTTACGCCTGCATCAATCACAATACTGGAGAGGCCAGCGTTATAACTCCTCACATAAGTTTATATTAAATACTCACAACGTTCAACTGCTTCAACTCCATCTAAAAAAGTCAAGTCCCTCACCAAAATTAGCCTCACCGCAAACGGAATCCAGATGTAGAGGAAAATCTAAAAATGTCGTCAAAATCTCCTAACTTTTTTACACACTGTTCTTGAGGTGTTAAGTAGCCTAGGTTTGTAAACATCTTTTCAAATTCAACATTCTCATCATGTATAATTAATCATTTTAATCAAGTTATTTTTCTTTTTTTTATTATTAGACAAGACAGGTGAGGCAACATAGATCCACAAATATTTAATTTCTTTCTAATGAATATAAACCACATCAACAGGAGATTCACTAGTTTTGCAATTTCATAGCAAATTCATTATACAAAATCTTCCTCATGTGATCTCATGTTTTGCTGTACACATTCCTTTGAAACTCATCTCTAATTTTTCTTCTATGTTCATTGTAGATAATCTACATGTTGCTTTTTCCTTAATTATGATTAATTTTGTAAGCTTTTTCTCACTGTATTACCATAATCAGGGTATGGGGAGGACTCTGTTAAATTAAATAATCAAAGATAGTTCTTAGTATAATGACTATTGGTATCTCTAGGAGACTAGTACATTGACGTTCAATGTGAAGATCTTTGAAAGATTATGATTGTATATACAGGTAAAAAATAATAGGAAAAATTATGACCAAAATTCAGACTATGATTCTCAGCAATGGACTGTATCCCAATTTTCATTTTATATTAATATATAATTATTTGATAGTTGTAACAGTAAATCATGTGTACTTACATATTTATTAAATCAATTTTATTAGAACATTTAAAATTATATGAATTTTGGTCTGGGCCCGAAAAATTCAGGAACGTCAGAAAAGAGATAGAGAATTAGAATAGAATAGGCTCTTAAAGCTCATGGTATAAAACCTGTTGAGAATATAGTTACAAAAATCTTTACTGGATGATTTACTCAATAATTTTATATTGACTAACTGTGTTCCTGGTCCATAGATCTTTATGACCTAAATTCTTATGATAGTTAGATAAAGTGAGAAAGCCAATTCTAATTTTGGAAAAGAAGAGTTTCCACAGAGCATGTATTGGTTTATCATCATTTTATCGGTGAATTATGCATGTGGAACAGAGCTTCCCTTTTAAAAAGATACATGCTTTTACAATTCAACAAAACATTTCCACCCTTATTGCAAACACAGGCGAATATAAATAGGCACTACACGTCTAGGCAAAGAGTAACCAACCATGCACTATTTCACACTTGAACATTCTCATGTACATTTTCATGCTTGCAATTGGTAGCCAAATGCCTTCTAAATAAACATAATCCAGTTTAGAGCCATCATAATTGGTGATTTGAGATTTGAATCTTGTACTTACACATGCATACCACCCATTTAAAATTACAAATCATTTAGATTTATAAATTGTATATATCCTCTTTAACTAAATGAGAAATCTGTTGTCTCCCACCAGGTTTGGGATACTGGCAAGTTCTTTCAGTTTATTGTCCAAACGACTGAGGAGCTTTTTTAGCAACCTTCACCCCTCCCGCCCCACCCCATACTTGGAGTTTTAGCCACTGCCCTGTGTTTTCACTGTCAAATGTTAATCTGTTAGCTGTTGATAGAGACTATGGCAGAGAGAGCCAGGGGAGTTACACTTAGGTCCTGACACCCTGGCGGGTAGCCTGACTGGATATTGCAGGGCTCTAAATCTGCCTGTCAGGAGATGGGACACAAAGGTAACAACTGCCGGTTAAATCAAATTGCTCAGAGTAAATTGGGCAAATTTTGTTAGCCTCTTGCCTACCCTGGCTCAGAGCCACATCAGCAAGGGCAATGATGTTAAGTTTGGAATTGAACTTGTGGCTGAACAAAACTAATTCAGTAGATGCTTCCAGCAACTATGTTAGGCTGATTAAAAGCAGCTCCATGGTCAACTCAAATTGTTTTATATATTGATGTCTGCTGTTGCCAAACGAGTTGTAGCTTCCTGGAGAACAGGGACGGAGATTCAAACTGCAGTGCTTCATTCAGAGTGTCGGGCAGAGTGCTAGGCACATAAAAATGCTCAATTTATATTGTTTGGATGAAACATATAAATTGACTCTTCAATTCAAACAAGCTTTTTTGACTTGGACTTCTTTTTTTGATTACAGAAACTAAGTAATATATTACAGATATGCTTTCTTAATTTATAGCCATGTAGCAGTCTGATACACACCTTGGCAGTTAAGCTGTCTAAATATTTGAAAACATAGGCTCTGACAGGAGATTCAACTCTATTAGTAATATTCTTACTTAGGAATCAATCCCTATTGTGGTGAAATTTCTCCTGGGGATGGAAAGAATAGTGCTGAGTGTGCTTTACCTCCATTGCTAGTGCAGCGCAGGATAGAGGGGTGTCACGGTGTGTGGGACAAAGCTTGACTTATTACTGAAAGGCGTAAATGCAATGTCGTGTTTTCACACGCTCACTTATTTTTACAGAAATTACCAAGAACTTCTAAAATTGATTTATATTGTTCATTGTTATTTTTATAGCAAGCTATGTGGGAAAAGATACAACATTCGTTTATCTTTTACATGAATCTCCACTTTCTCCTTTCAATCCATCTATAGAGTTAGAAATCAAATAATAAACAGAGCCCATAATGGTGAGTAAATTTATTAAAACACACACAAATAAAACAATAAAAATTCAACAAATCATGAAGTAAAGCTACAACAATAGCTCAAGTTAATTTTTTCAAAAAAAATTATGGCCTAACTTATTTCCATTGAAGATTTCACTTAAATACCAAGGAAAAATTTATTTTGTTGATTAACCTCTCATCTATACTATCAAACTGATATATACTTTTACACTAATTTATGTTTCAGTTTATTTTATGTTTTATTATGTTTATTATATTTTTAAATTAGTAAATCCAGTACCCAAAACCCAGTATCAAGTTATTCTGGAGGAAAGGATATAGAAGAAGATAAACTAGATTGGAAATCGTGCCGATCATTCCAGACATGGACAGAGCATTTAAAAAAGCCCTAAGTAATTGCTCAAGCCCAGGAGTTTGAGGTTGCTGTGAGCTAGGCTGACGCCACGGCACTCGCCCCAGGCAAGAGAGTGAGACTCTGTCTCAAAAAAAAAAAAAAAAAAAAAAAGCCCTAAGTAATTCAAATAAATCAGTTTCGTAAAAAATGTTAGGTAGCTAGAAATAAATCTAGCAAAAGTTGTGCAAGGTCTGTTCATAACATATTTAAAATTTTATTGAAAGACAATAAAGAAAATCAAATTAATGTGGAAATAAATATCCCCTGCCCACATATAGGAAGACTCAATATTGGAAAGATGAGACTTTTACTAAAGGTTATCTACAGAGTTAATGCAGCTCCAATCAATTATGTCGTTATTTTTGTTGTTAACTCTTGAAAAGTTATATTAAAATATGTACAAAAAAAATTCAATTGCCAAGTGTAACCAAGACATTTTGAGGGAGAAATAATAAAGATGGAAAATTGTCCTAGCAGATATAAAAAAGTGTTACAAAGATTTAGTGATGAAAATTACATGGTGCTGGTATAGCAAAAGAAAACAATAGAATAAATAAAGGGCCCAGAAGTGGTTCCAGAGTCCAGAAACATGAAGAGTGTCAAAAAAAAAAAAAATCTTCAAAACATTAAAATAAAGGAGAATATCATTTCAAACTAGGCATAGGAAAGTTGTTTTAAAAGATACAAAATGCAATAACCAACCAAGAAAATTACTAAATTTGACTACATTGAAAACAAAAGGCCTTGATAAAATGAAAATATAAACTTTAAAATTCAAGGAGATATTTGTAAAACAATATAGAAATCCAGTATACAGAGTAGATTTAAAAAGAGGAAAATGCTCATACAAATTAAAAATTTAATAAAAAAGGCCAAAAAGAGAGAGTAATTATGACTAGTAAGAACATGTACAGATGCCTAAATATGCTAGTACTCAGATAAATTGAATTTAAGGCCCCAGTTTGTTTTTGCACTTCATACATACACATATTGAATGTCATTTTATTTTACTAGTTTTATGTGTTTGTGCATGTGTGTGTGTGCTTATGTGTCTGTGTGCATATAAGTAGTGAACTAGGATTTTTAAATACATGATACAAATTATAACATGGTGTATATAAATGTTAAGATTTTTAACATAGAACAAATTGTTTAACTTGCAGCCAGTTTATAATAACCTACTAGTTCACATTGCAAGCAGTACCTAGGGTGACCCCCAGTGATTTTCTTCCTCCTGGTGTCCCTGCCTTTGTGTAATCCTCTCCCCATTGAGTGGTCAAGGGATGTGACAGGCTTCTGGCAAAGAGAATATAGAAAACGTGCTGGAATGTCACTCTCATAACTAAGGCATGTTATGCAGAAAAAGTAATGGGATGCTACTGCCTTGAATATGTTACTATATGGCAAGGTGAAGGGCTTGTGCATTCATAATTAAGGTTCCAAATCACTTAGTTTTGAATTAGTCAAAAATGATGTTATTTGGGGTGGGCCTGGCTTCATAAGTGAGGGTACTTTAAAAAGGGATTGATCCTTCCCTGCGGTCAGGGAGATTATCTCTGCTGATCTCGAAGAGGCTAACTCCCATGCTATGAACTGCCTGTAGAGGAAGGGATGTGGTGGTGACTGCGGGCAGATTATAGAATAGAATAGGAGAGCAAATTGTATCAAATTCATTAAGAATTGGAGCCCTGAGTCATATAGGTACAAGGAAATTAATTCTGCCACCATTCTAAATGAGAATAGAAGCAGATTCTTCCCCAGGCAAGCCTCTCAGTGGCAGCTCAGTTCAACCTTGAGTTTCTGAGAAGAGGACCTAACTAAGCTGTGCTCAGAGGACCTAGCTAAACTGGCTCTAACACGGGTGTTGTTCTAAGCCACTAGATGCATGGCCGTTTGTTATGAATAAACAGAAAACTTATATAGCTTTTAAGTCAGAGGTTAATTGTTTACATTTTGGTAGCAGAACATCTAAATCCAGAGCTCGGTAATCTTTCATGTATTTAACAAATAATGTGATCATCTCCTCTGTGCCAATCACTGTTCCAGGCACTCAGGATATGTCAGTGAATATGGAGCTTATATTTTGGATGAGTAGATACATAAAAACATAAAGATGATGATCAGTAATTTATATAGTAAGTTGAAAGATAGTAAATAACAAAGTTCCAAGAAAATTCTAAGTGAGCTTATAAATAGCAATAATAAATACAGTGATTAGGATGAGTTCCTTAGAGTATATAATAAAAGGGGTTGGCTAATGTATTCCAGGGAGGTAATTGCTTAGAGCAGTGAACTAAGGGAACAGTCTGTCTTGCACATCCAAGGAAAAGACAAGTGGTCAATGGAGTTGAAACAGAGGAAGCTGAGGTAAGGATGTACGAGAGCAGATCAGAAGCATGCAAGGTGAGAGAGAAAGTGAGAATCACTATGGATTAAAGCTTTTAGTCTTAGAACATGGAAGCCTAGAGTTGCCGTCAACTGAGACATGAAAAATTGTGAGTACATAAGTTTTTGAGGGAAAACCAGAAGTTCGTTGTTGGACATTGCTATGGACTGAATTGTATACCCCGAAATTTGTGTTTGTATTTGAAGATAGGGCTCTTAGAAGGTATTAAGGTTAAACGAGCTCATAACGATGTAGTCCTGACCTTATGGGACTGGTGGCCTTACAAGAAGAGAAAGAGGTTCGTTCTCTCTCTGTGCACACACACTGAGGAAAGGCCAGGCAAGGACACAGCAAGAAGCCAGGAAGGGTGCTCTCACCAGGAACTGAACCCTGCTGGACCTTGATCTGGGACTTCCAGACTCCAAAACTGTAAGACATACATTTCTATTATTTAAGCCATCCAGCCTGAGCACACTAATATAAACATTTTAATTTTTAGAGTATTTGAAAAATAAGTGATGTTGACTAAGCTGCTGTTTATATGATCCTTTGCCATCCAACAAGACTATATCAGACAAATCACCTGAAAGCATATTCCTCATCTTCTTTAATGAGCATTCGCATACCTTTGTATCGGTGGCTGGAGAATTAATATTATACGTAGGAGAGCTATTGCTTTCAATGCATTCAAATTCCAAATATGAGTCAGTGTATGTGAATATGTGCAGTATAGATGGGCACATCTCTATAGCGGTGGTGGGTGAGAAGAGAGACAGAGAGAGAGAATCTTCCCAAGAACAGATTTTAATAGACACACAAAAAATGGCATTCATCTCGATGATATTTGAAGCAGTATAAGTAGAACTGGCTATATTCAAAGCACAAACATTTGTCTCATATGGCTGTAATTTGCCTAGGTAAAAGCTCAGAGACATCAACAAAACAACAAATAAAGAGTCTTCAGGGGCTGAAAGGATGATGACAATAATCTTGGTGTTCAAAAAAAAGTTGAGTCATGGTGACAAATCTAGGTGACAGCAGAGAAAATAGTTATTGTGGAAAGATTCTTTCCAGTATTAATTCAGAGTTTCAACTTCACTTTCAGGTTTGATAGTCAACCTTGTTATGAGAATAACCTTATTGTTCCTTTGGATCCTTTGGGTGCCTTGCTCAAAATAATTTTGTTAGAAGGTACAGTGTCTCAATACAGTTTTACTGATTCTTAATGAGGAAGCCAAAAGACAGAGGTATTTAAAGACATGGAGGGACTTTTTAGCCGGATGTCAGTGTCTGGTGAGATTTTATTGTTTTGTTTTCTGACCTATACAAACCTTTTTCTTTGTTTTCATCTGTTTCTATTATGATAGCATATGCCAAATCCTTATGAGAAAAAGTCTGATAGATAATTTTATACAAATTGTTTCTATTTCCAAGGCTCATGAGTGGTTACAGTACATACAATGGCATATACATTTATACAACCCAGGGCTGGAAGAAGGGGAGTTTTATAAAATTATATAAAACAAAGTTACAATCAAACAGTAAGTCAGTCATGTTAAGACCACACTGAGAGGACGTAGTAGTCTAAGGTTTTATAAGTGGCTGACAGCTATGGTAGTCATTCCTGTAGGTAACACGAGCATCCTAGTTTTTGAAGGGTTGGCTACACTAAGGACATATGCCAAGTAGGAGATCTAAGCGTTGTCAAATGTGCATGGTTCTAAAATGTGTATTCAAAGAATATTTGAAATATAGTACCAAAGGGGACCCAGAATTCAATACAAATGTAGATGACACTTACGAGTCATTCAGAATGAGGACAAAAAATTCAAACACCTATAGACAGCTTTCAGGCCTTGAATTGGTAGGAAATTAAAAATGAATTATTCATGCACCGTGGGTTGGAAAACGTAAACAAGAGCAGTGGAAGAAATAAGATCATGGGAAATCTGACTTTTGACTTGAAGTATTACTGGGTGAACCACAAATTAAAAAAAAAAAAATAAGCAATGCATGTGATGCATTATCTATCACAATCTATCATTTTAGCAGAAGTTATGGATTGCTAAATTTAAAAAAATTTTGAAATCTAAATTATGCCAACTAAATTATGTTAAAGCAAATTCTAAAACAAATCTCTCTATAAATTTTTATAAGATTACAAGTTATTTTAAAAATGTATTTCTGGTTTATCTGTTGTGAGAGCAGTTGGATTTGCATATGTTAGTTTTGCTTAAAGCAGCACATACATATTTAGATGAGGGCAAGTAATAAATACTTAAATATCATCCCTAATCCTAAAAAAAGCTAGGAATTGTGTACGTTTACACATAATATTTCCAGATAATATATTGAGAAATAATTCTATAAAGTACAATAAACTCTCTACCCAAGATATTGTACTATAATTAAGTAAATTCATTTATTTTTACTCTGCATTGGTCGAAATAATCTTCCTTGTAAATAAATTATCAGGAGTAATTTTCCTGTCTTCAAAATGTGTTTCATATGCATAAGTAGAATTCTGTATTAATAAAGGCCATTATAATTTCAAGATCTATGATAACAAGGTTATTTCTGTGATTGGCGATTAGTCAAGCAACATTATGTAACAAGTTCCAATATTTTTGAAAAAATGAGATATAAAAGTGTAAATATTACCTATATTTTAAAATATATTTAATATATTTAATTAGATATTTAATGTTTGAGTAATGAATCATGCCTAAATAGATGTAAAAATTTTATTTTATAATGTGTAAAAACTGCATTTCAGTATTTATTTTACATTAAAAATAAAAAAATTGAAATGTTTAAAATGCACTAAATTGATACTATTTTAGAGTTATGTTGTTTACCTGTTTGTTTGTTTATAAAATATGGTATCTGGATTTGGAGTCAGAAAAGTTTTCTATAGTCTATGCAATTCCTGGAAAGTCCAAGATTTTGAGTATCTTCAAATAATGCAAATTATTCCTTGGCCTTTTTTTTTAAACAACAATTTATTTTAACTTCAGAAGCAGTGATTAACAAAGCAAATATTGCTTTACACTTTGGGATGAAGTGTTGAGAGCTGATAACATACAAAAAAAAACACGTTCCTTAATGACAAATTACTCATAATCTAATTGGGAGTGTTGAGCCTACTAAGTAAACATTTAATCTCAATACAAGAGGAGAGGGATATTTTACTTGTTCATAGGAGAGGAAAATTACTCAATCTGAGAAGACTGTATAAACTTAACTGTGATATGAGGCCAGAAGAGGGTCTTGAAGAATGTAAAATAGTTCCAAGGTCTCTGGCCCAAAGAATCAGAACAAATAACAGCACAATATAGAATTCCATGGTGAGCATGCAGAAAATCCCTCTAATGCAAAGGACGAAGCAGAAAGGCCATCAGTGTGGGAAAGTGGGAAGAAAAGAGTTGAGGGTATCTGAACTGGAGAAAAGTAAAGGGGTGGTAGCAAAAATCCAGAGAGTTTAGAGGCATCAGTAGGCCAATTTTGATACTGATGGCTGCAAACAGATAAACAGAATATTTTGGAGCTAAAATTAGCATTGTATGTAGGTAGGGAAGGAGGAGAACCATGTAATATAGTAGGTGAAAGAAAAGTATCTAGGATGACACTAGGTCATATGATTGACATGATCATGTGATTATATTATTCACAAAAGAAAAATTAGGCTGAGCAGCATACCATGTAGGAAGATGGAAACTGCATTTCCTGGACAAGATGGGTATGGCACATGTGAGACAAACAAGGAAATATATACAATAAACAACTAGATTCAAAAAACTGAAACATGAGCGATGTAAGGAACAGAGAAATGATTTGGGACACTTTGTTGCAAAACTGTGGTTCCCAGGTAGATGTTCTTCATGCAGTGGCTTTACATGAAAACTGAGGAAACCAGAGCTTAAGAAACTAATGTTATTTATAAGAGGCTACAAGCAAATTTGCCTGACCATTTCCCTGGAGGGAGACATTATCTTTATTATGTTAGTTTGGAGGGAGATACTATGTATGTCTTCCAATCTGCACTATAACGACACTCTTGAAAAGAAAACCACGATGAAAGGGCATTTGGTGCCTCTGCTCACAGGACTTGGACAAACTTGAGAGACGCATTGAAAACTTTCCTCTAATACATACAGGCAAGGATGTGTCGTTCTTCAATACGGGAAAGAGGAATGATGTTTGGAAATGAGGGAACTCAGTGACGTGGCTCAAAAAACTTCCCTGTAAAACAATGGAAGGCAAAAGAAAAAAAAAAAAAGAAACATTTCAACAAAAACAAGAAAAATACACAATGAGTTTGAGGAGGAAAGGTAAAATCACCTATCAGGTAAAGAATCCTACTTCATGGCAACTGGTGAAGGAAATAGAGAATTTGTAGCAGAAGGAAGATATGATAATCAACTTCAGGCATCCACTTATTAAAGCAAGAAGTACAGCAGCTCTGCATATCTTATATTAATTGATTTCCCCATTTCTTTTCTTCTACCTGCGTTTGGTGGTGGCCAATATTGCAATTCTAATTTTGGGTGAGTAAATAAGTGAATTGACATTAGTAATGTGGTGGCTGATGGGAGTTTGTGTTTCTCTTGTATTAGCCATGAGCAAGGATGTGACTTTATAAATGGAACAAATGAATTCTGAATGGCCAAAAGGAGTGTATTTTTCACACTCATTCTCCAGTCTCCTTCATTTTGTTCTACACTTCAGGAGCTGATCTTCACAAAAGAAATCACCTTGGCTCCCTTTCTATCGAGCTTCAAGTTGGAATCAGCCAATGAGCAGCATTTCAACTTATCAAAAAGCAGAAGAGAGAAGTTGAGATATTTCTCCCTCACTCAGGTCTTTGCTTTGTTGCTGTGCTCGTGGCAGTGGTTTTAAAGCTGCAGGTATGGTTCCTGCAGTGAGTTGCATTGACATGGTTTCTTCCTCTCTGGCTCTAGGGGCGACAATGGTTTTCCACTGGTACTAATCTCAGGGGGTCTCAACATTCATTGTTTATTTCCTTAGGTCTACCCATAGCTTACTAAAAGTTTTTTTTTTTTTTTCTTTTTTAAGTATATAGAGAGCTATTCCCTAATAGTGTCTTAAAGGACTATTGAAAATAAGTCAATAAATTCTCATCATTTAAAACAGCTGAAGTATATTTGGGATCTCTGAATAATATAGGGTAAAAATAAGGGTCACAACTTGCTTGGTGGAAGACTATGTTCTTTATTGTATCTGGAAAAAGTACAAAATGATATGTGCAAACTTTGCTGATTTTGAAGATTTGTGAGTGATTCAATGAGGTAGTTCACATTTAGTGACTTCTATTTTCTCAGTCATATAAAAAAAAGTTCAGCAGATAAGAGTCAATAAAGCAAGAGAAGAAAAAGTTTTAATCTGGGTAGGTCCATCTTAATTATATGACTCCTTAACATAGAGAACCCTCAAAGTTGTCGCTGAGGAGAAACAGACAACTACGGAGGAAGGATCAGAAAGATGTGCCATGACAAGCGTCAGACCATTGCCTACGTTAAAGATGGAGCAAGAGGCCATGAATCATAGACTAAGGCACCATCTACAACAACAGCTTGGAGCAAAAAATAAAATGGGGGATCTTGGTCCCAGAAATGCAGGGAATCAAACTCTGCTAACAGCCCAAATGAGTAGAATGGGACTAGAATGGATTCTCCCCATAACCTTTGGAAAAAAACAATGTGCTGATTCGCCAATGTCAGCCCAGTGAAACCTGTACCGGTCTTCTTACCCAGAACTGTAAGGTAGTACATCTCATTATTTTAAGCCACTAAGTTTATGACAATTTTTATAGTAGTAGTAGAGAACTAATACGTCTTGCTGCAGCTCTCTCTATTGAATTATGGAATGATTTTTTTTTCACCACAATGGCAGTCTAAACAGTATTATTTCTGATCAATAAACTTATTTTGCAGAAAAGAAAGTACAATGAAGGGATCATGTGCATGGAATTAAGAGTTTTGCTATAAACCTCATACTCCAGAATCTACTAGGTTAATACAAATGTAGAAAGGTTTATTAAAAACTTAGTTATGGTACTGGTTGGGAGATAAAACCTTGAAAGACTAGAGTTCTTAAGTGTGCATTACATACTTTGAATCAAGATGATTACAAGGCAGCTCTAGTCAGATAAAAATGTCTGGAAATCAATAAATGGAAGTGGTAGTGGTTTCTTTATTAAACATAATAAACTTTTCTTTATTTTTTGTCCTGGTAACTATCCTGGTTTAGAAATCTTAGTTCCCAATGGGGGGAGTTATTCCATTAGAGCTCTAAAAAGGGTTCCATTAAGTTTCATAATAAGACTGCCACTTAGCCATTGAGGATGCTTATGTTACTAAATCAACAGGAATAAAAAGGATTGTTCTCCTGGCTGGAGTGGTTTACCACAATTACCAGAGGAAATTGGGTCATTGCTAAAAAATAAAGACAGGGAAGACAATGTCTGGAACTCAGGGAATTCTATGGGCTCCTCTTACTGTTTCAGTATCTAATAATTATACTTAAAGGAAAACTACAGTATTCCAAATTCAGGGTAATAAAGGACTCAGTATCTTAGTGAATCGATGTTTGACTGAGCCAGCTGAGGCTCCAATGAGGGCAAGGTAAATATAGAACAGGTAATAGAAAAAGTCAGAACAAAAGATTGCAATAGTTTTGTTTGTTTTCTCTTTTCTTGTTATCTGTTCCTATTAATTTTTTTAAATTATGTATTTACTCTCTTTATCTTTCTTCCTCTTATTATTTTATAAACAAGTTATTGAAGGTTAACTTTAAAATATTCAATGGGACTGTGAGTAGATTCGAAGAGAAAATAATGTGTAGTCAAAGATAGGCTCAATGACTGTTGGGATCACATTTTCTGGAAAGAAGAGTGAGAACTTCTTTACGTGAGTGAAGGATAGCAGCACCTTGTCAAATGAAACTTTAATGAGTGTAGAAAGATACACGCAATAACTTAGCAGCCAAAAGAGTGATATGTGCCAATTTTTAATTCATTTCCTCACAGCACCAAATCCACTATTCTTTGCCCTTCTTGTGCAACGTTATCTTTATCAATAGAGGGTGCTGGAGAGATATGAAAATGTCAGTAAATGAGTGGTCTTGTGCCTTTTTTTCTTTAGTGCTGCTGTCTGCAGAAGAATATGCAGGAGGCCCTGGTACTTACCACAACAGTAACACAGTAAACAATCTATGGCAGAGGGCTACTCCCAAGGAGTTTCAGTGCCAACGTGGTATATTTACTGTAGAACCCCTGGACCACATGCTCTGGTAAGTTTGTTCACAACTAGTAAGCTACATGCTCTTAGCTCAGCCATGGCCTCCAAAATGAGATCTGAATCTCAGTTTTAAGGGTCTTTTAAGTGTTTAGTTTCTCCCATATTCTCTTATCCTTAGCCTTTGAGGTTGTAGCTACTGTGTGCACTTTCTATTAATTCCTAGAAGTCCCCTTTTATCTCTTTAATAGTCCACTTTTATTGTTAAGCATTCTTTATGTTAACTTTCACATATTTAAATTACTAACATAGTTGTGTCTCCTGACTGTACCCTGACTGACATGTGGATTGGCTAAGAAAAATTTTAGTGAGATGTTGTGGAAGAATTTTTGAAAAAAGTATTAACAATTTAAAATTCTCTAATAAAGCCTCAGAATTGTTGCAGTAAGATTTAATAATTTAAAATTTGGTAAATGGTCCTAATATGTAAGTTACAGAGAGCAATATACATATAAAAACAGGGATAGAATTGTCACAGATATGCACATTATAAATCCTAAATTTTCTGGCATTCTCTAAAAAAACTTGAGAATTTAGAGAAGTCATACAACACTTTGCATATAAGCCAATGTTTCAGGAATTATAAAAGGCATTATTGTTTTCAATTATTACTCTTTTTATTTGGGTTCAGTTTTGAATTTTAAATAAATCCAATTTTTTTTTGCTAAAATGAGTACATGCTGTGTACATTATCAAACTATGTTAAATCTAAAGATCAAAAGATGTACAAGGATAAAGGTTTGTCAGAGAAAATATAGCACTGTGACTTCAAGGGGTAATATGAATATCCCATGGAGGTATTAAGGGCAAAGCTACTTTTAGTTTTAATGCTCATCGTACTTTATTTGCATACCTCTTGGTTTTTCTTTTTAAAATTTTTTTTGTCTTGTTAGGGATACCTCTAAATATTATGAGGACAAGAGTTTGATATTCTCCCCTTTCATCAGATAAAATAAGATGTGACAGCTTTAGAAATATCACACAATAATCTAAGTCAATAATATGACAATACAAAAATAAGTCAGAATTAAAAGGAATCACTGAGAATTTATAGCCTGTTACTGAATGGTTGGGCCACACATTAACATGGAAATTTGTTCCCTTAGCTAAAGGAGATTATGATCTAATTAGGGATACAAGACAGCTCAGTAATCAACACAAATATGTTCAGTTAAAAACAAGTTCTGACAAGAGTTAGTTGAAGTGTACCCAGGGATTATGGCAGACTGAAGAAGGTGTAGAAAATGTCAAGAAGAAGAATGAATAGAACACTATGGAATGTATTTTCATAGTCGATCACATGTTTCAGTGTCATTCATAGGCATTCTACATACTTAAAAATCCTGTAAAACAAAAACAATGATAGCCACGGTTCAAATGTAGACATTCCAAGTATTTTTTCAAGCACTTCTTTTTCCTAAACTTCATGTGATGGGCCAAAATATTAAAACAACGCAAGGATGAAAGGCCACCAGTGTTTTTAGGGTTTTCAGAGAGATGGATCTTGCAAGGTTATGACACCAGATATTATGGAGCTATCTACATTCCTTCCATCTGGCGAATACCTACCATCCACATCAAGATCTTCCCATATAAAGTCATTGTTTACTCTTCAATAAATGACCAATCAGAAATTCCCTAGTTACACTTAACCTGTTTCTGTTGGATAAACATCACATAGACATCTGGCTTACAGAAATAATTTCATTTTAATTTATTATATTATGAAATTTATGTCTTAATTTGTTTAAAAACTTTATCGTTTTTTCTAGAAAATTCTATCTTACATGTTATATGCCTAATAGATTGGGTACATTAATCCTATAGATTTCTAACCACAAGCACTACTTTCTGAAAGACCCAAATCCAGAAGTATTAATTATTCAACATTTATTTATAATACCAATAATTAGCAATGACATGTTCAATTTGTTATCTAGAACAAATAACATATGCATCATGATCATCATCATCATTATTATTACAAGTGAACAAGTCACTACATGGTAGGGCTTGTGAGCTGTTTAGCATATCCTTTTCTTCCTAGGAACAGAATAAATCTTTATTCCTCAGCCTTCCTTCCAGGGGTTTAGTCAATGAAAAGGGGGTAAAAGTCACTTCTACCACTTACTAGAGTGGATCCTAAAAGCTTCCCATATGTGCTGTTCCATCCTTTGTTTACCCTTCTCAATGACTGAGTCGGAAATGAATTCTAGGACAATATCGGAAGCAAAATATTGAAGATGATCAATCAGCTTAGGTCCTGAATGGCTGCATGGAGTCAAAGTTCCTGACACTCCCTTTTTCTAAGAACACTCACATTTTTGAGCATATTTTTTATGAAAAAGTATTATTATTTTGACAATCTTTATTCATTACTAAACACAGGCACCCACACTCACAGTCAACTTTTATATTTTGATACATCTTGTTTTACATAAAATAGGATAAATTCTGACATACGTGGATCTTAGTTTGATGTGAATGGATCATATATTTCATTCATATATCATTGAACCTCACTTTTTACTTCAAAGTTGATTAATTCCATCACATTTCAGATTTCCTTCCTCAGACTGAAACTTACTCATTCTTTTCTTAAAAAAAAAAAAAAAAAAAAAACAAGTTTGTTTAGAGCAACATTACCTTTCAGAAATAGCAGGATGTTCCAGGCACATTGTCTTCTCTGCCTCAAAATCCTGGACTTGCTACTATGAGCTTCTTTTGTGAGGAATAGTATGAAGACCTGAATTATGTATGGGCACAGGGGAAAGTAGGCAAAGAGAAGCTCTTCAGCTACATCACTCCAGATGCTACTGGTTATACACCTGAAATTCAGAGAACGTGTTAGCATAAGGAAAATTTAATCTGATTCATATTTATTTATACCAACCAGTGTCATCAGTCAGGAAATTTCAGTGCTCCAAGGATGGGGATAATTCTTTGAGCTCTTAAATTGTTGATTTTTTTTTTTCACTAATGTTGGTTTCACTAAGATTTCCCTTTACAAATTTTTCTTGTTTATAGAAAAAAATAACACTTGTATTTATGAATATTTGATTTGCGTATCATGTTCAAAGAGTAAACAAACTGTTATATACAGCTGCTGAGACCTAGAAAAGAAAGTCTCAATTTAAGCAGTCAGAATTTGAACTCAGATCATCAGATGCCAAATTGAGTCCGGTTTCTATCCTTTATTGTTTCTTAAATTGTCTAACTCATATCGGAAAGGTGCTCCTCATTTGTATTTACACAGGTGCATCTGATCTTCACTGATGTAGCTTTACTCTTGTAAAACTTCCAGGGTATCTTCCTTTTTATCACTGTGGCTGAGACCACTAGATGTTCACCAACAATTCATCCAATCATGACTTCTTCATGAGCATTACACTGCATTTACAGGCCTCTCTTGAAGTTAGGTGTAACCATATACAAATTCCGCCAAAGGAATATGAGGAGAGAGAGTGCTTTTTCCAGGCCAAGACTTTTAAGAAGCACGTGTAACATCTTCACACATTTTGCTCCTTTCCAGGGCTGGAAACTGATAATAACAAAGCTCTTAAGTATTTTAGCCACCCAAGATGAAATAATCTATTGTCCTTGCATCACTATGTAGAGGAGAACCAATTACCAACAAAGATTGTATCTTTAGGACTGTCACATGAGTGACATATTTGAGATGTTATGCAATTTTGAACATATTTGCTACCATTTGGCTGAATATATAGAATATTCCAATACAAATATTTTTTTTGTTTTCTAGTTTATCCTATTAGTTTTCCTAAGATTGCCCTTCCACCTGTTTTATATAATTTTTATCATCTATTTCTTTAAAATCTATCTTTTTACTTTTCTATTGTCTTCCTAGCTTCCAGCCTCCCATCTGCATCATATGACACACACCACATACCATCACATACAACATACTATTACCATCATGGCTTTCAATAAAAAAAAAAATAATGATCAACAAACATAAAATTATCCCAAGTAACTGTAATATGTGCAGTAAGCAATACAGAATACAATTGTTTCCCAAATGTTTTGTGAACGTGACCACAGTGTCAACTCTATAGCTGAGAAATTAAAGAGTACGTATCTCCTCCCCGTTGGATAATTTTATATAAAATATTTCAAAATGCAAACTCCATTTCTTCAAGAACATAATGATACACAACTTCAGAAATTCCAGCTAGAGAACATTTATTCCACAATAGTGTACCTAACCCAAATTCATATTAATATCACAACTCATGTGGTCATAACATAGTCCAAACCGATTAACACCAATTGATTATGTAATTTTTCATATATAAATCCAAAAGCAAAATCTCATAGGTCAATTGATTTGAGTGCAAAGTCCAAATTTCTCGGATATATTTTATAACTATTTTTCACAATTTTACATTCCATGGTGACTTCCCTTCAAGTCAACATAGGAAAAGCAAAGCTATACCAATCAAAACATAACCTCTTTGAGCAGGAATTGAGTTATTCTTCATCTCTCACAGATCTTAACAGTCCAACAATCCATAAATAAGTTTATTGATCCATACACAATAAATGATAAAGGCAAAGATTATTTCAAAGCTATTTGAATATGCATATTATATTTCTTCCAACTTCTGGTTAATTTATTCTAATTAGCACTGAATTAATTTATTCTAAGTCATGCTGTTGTAGCATAATTTCTGGATGCTATCTATGCACAGCACTGACTTCTCATATTTTTTTTTTTTTGAGTCACAATTTTTCTGTGACTTACAATTTTCTTTTCAGACAAAATTTACTGGGTCATTCGTAAGTCCAACACTAATTTGGAAGCATATAATGATCTAGTAAAATATGAGATATGTATACTTTTTTCCCTATTCAATTAGTTTTTCAGGACCTGTGAATTTAAACTCTCATATAAATAATTGTTAGCCAAATTCATAAGATGTATATTTCTGTTTATCAAAAAAGTAGTATTGAGTTAATCTTTACCTGATTATAAGATTAGAAAAAATGTTTTCTCGATAAATATTTTGATCGTTAGATCATTTAGTAGGTGTTTCTTGTTCTCCAGCCCTTTTACATGAGAAGTCATTTCACTTCTACCATTTTATAGCTTCCATTCTCTGCTTATGCTTGAACTTATGGATTATGTGTTTGTTTTCAAGTAGATTTATTTCTCTTTGAAGTCCATATTCCTTTCTCCTTAATTACCCACCACCCAGCATGTTTAACTGATTCTTTCTTTCTTTCTTTCTTTCTTTCTTTCTTTCTTTCTTTCTTTCTTTCTTTCTTTCTTTCTTTCTTTCTTTCTTTCTCTCTTTCT
>RJWJ010005803.1:38803-66114 GCA_004363605.1 Indri indri
TTTTTTTTTTTTTTTTTTTTTTTTTTTTTTTTTTTTTTTTTTTTTTTTTTTTTTTTTTTTTTTTTTTTTTTTTTTTTTTTTTTTTTTTTTTTTTTTTTTTTTTTTTTTTTTTTTTTTTTTTTTTTTTTTTTTTTTTTTTTTTTTTTTTTTTTTTTTTTTTTTTTTTTTTTGAGACAGAGTCTCATGCTGTAGCCCTGGGTTGTGTGCAGTGTCATCATCTCATCATCGTTGCTCACTGCAGCCTCGAATTCCTAAGCTCAAGTGTTCCTCCTGCCTCAGCCTCCCGAGGAGCAGGGACTACAGACACGACCTAGGACACAGGCTAATTTTTCTATTTTTCATAGAGATGGGGTCTCACTTGTTCTATGGCTGGTCTCAAACTCCTGAGCTCAAGGGATCCTCCCACCTCAGCCTACCAGAGGGCTGGGATTACAGGCACGAGCCACTTCGCCCAGCCTTAACTGACACTTTCTAAGACTCCCTTTTCTCTTCTGATGCTCAGTAACACCAAGTATTATCCCACATTCCAAGGCACATAATAACCTGAGGATGAGTCTGAAAAGTGCATCTGTTATTTTCTTATACATGCATAATATCAAAGTCTCCTACCATACCACCTGCACCCACACACATGCAAACAGGCTTGCACTTACCCTCAGCACTTAAAATCACTGTTTTCAAATTTGCACATTTTAACCTATTGATGAGATCATGTGAATCTTGTGAATTATATTTTACCTTCTAATCCATATGTGAAAAAACATAGATGGATGTATGTAGTAAGTGCATACTCATTAGATTTCACTGGCTACTAGAATTTTTTAATTCTTCTATTCACAATTATACTGTAGGTTGGGGTGGAAGGAACACATGACAAGAGTGCTTTGCTAGCCTGAGTTTATACTTGTATTAGATTCTCTACTATGCTACTCCATGAAATACTATAATACATATTTCTCTAAACATGTAACAAGTACTATATTTATAGTTTAATCCATTTTTCTAAGAATATTGTAAACAATGTAAATTTCTTGTGTGAAGTATCCTTTCCCTGTTAAAACTTTCTTATTTCATTCTAAGTAGCTATGGATGGATTAAACAAGCGTTTCATTTTTCCCTAAACAACCAGTCACCATGAAATCCACAATCCTTTTCAAAGATAAACCCTGGCTCTATGATTGCAGTTTTTCCTGACACCTAGTATCACAAGGCAAGAGTGTTATTTTAACCACATATTGTTCAATACATGTATAATTGTGTAAGTTCAAATAGTGATCCTTGTTTTAGTCAAAGTTAGGCTATTTTCATATTTTTCTTTTAAGAAAGTATTTTCAGTGGCAAATATTTATTCTTGAAATTTCTATTAACTAAAGAATATTAACCGTAAGTTATTGAGGGCCTACATGCACATATTTTGCATGTATAATCTCTAAATTATTACACAACCCTAAAAGGTAGATGTCATTTTGCACATTTTCTAATTAAGGAAACTGAATCTCTGAGAGTTAAAATATTTAACCCACCACAACACAGGTAATAAATGGTAGAGCCAGGGCTGCAACCCACATTTGTTTGACTGCAAAAGTCATTTCCACTCTTAAGCATTTTGACTCTTATTTACAAAAAGAAAAAAACTTGTAATTACATTTATTTTGATGTTTTATTTTGTCCCCTCTTTATTAATGTACTGTATGTATCATTAAAAACTAAATATTAATTGGTAATTTTTAAGCCAGCACATGCTGATATACTCCTAAATGTTTAGAAATGAGTTGCTCCAAGACTCAGCACTTTATTCTCATATAATTTTTATCCAAGTACAAGGTTATTCTGATGCTTACTATGCATTTTACAAAAAAAGAATTTAAAGAGACAATTTGCATATTTTCTGAAATACCTGAGAGTTAGAGGCTCCCAACTGGTAGTTATTTAGAAAGTAGTTGTACCTATTTGAAATTGCACTTTTCTTCATAATGCTTTCTGGTATAAACATCCCGGTGTATCCTTAAAGATGAAATACCTTCTCATTACACATTTCAGGGGACACAGTGAAGATCCACAGTAGGAAGCATGCAGGGCACAGACTCAGGGAATAGCCATGATGTTGCACCATAACGGGAGTTCCTTCTTGCCTCTACTGATAAAAGTAACTTAAAGTTTTCAATTCATTTAATTGAGAATTTTAATTTGAAATAGGAATCTTCTTTCATATATATCACCACAATTGTTAATAACATTCTCTGAAAATTATTATGAATATGTAATACTATGAAAGGGCATTTATTAAATCCTGGATGGTTTAAATTGTACTTCATTTTTAATTTATTAATCTGGAATAGATAATAGATGTTAATTTAGAATCCCAAGAATATGAGTTAATCAATGAATTGTCATGATTATCATCAACTTCTCTGTAATCATCATCAACAAATAGGCTCTTGTGGTTTAAACGAATATAATGTACAATACTGTGTTACCTCGTTATATGAGGCTTTCGCAACAATAACAATCTATATTAAATGCTGAAGTAAAAAAAGAAAATCTGAATCTTTAACCCTATAAAATCAGGAAGTTCTCCATGAAGAGATTATATTTTCAATTAACTTTGAAGAGGAATCTTTGTTATAGTCTCTGGGAAGAAGAACAATAAAGAAAAACACCAATCTAATGATATATTCATCATTCTAATCAATTATTAAACAAACTAATCTCTAATAAGTTCCAGACAAAGGTTTTTTATAGGCAATTGGAATAATTAAATACATTTCAGGAATAAGAACTGGTGAGAGTGCCGAAATGGCTAGATTGTGAGAATAATAGGACTAGAGTGATAAAATTCCTGTTTAAACTAATACAATGGCTGTAAGAGTGAAAAGCCACTTGGAGATAAGACAATAGTTATCATTAACATAAGAATGTTGGGAATGGTAATATTATGTAGAGATTGCAAAGTAGCTGAAAAATTGAAGGAAAATTGGAAGAGCAGTGATGCTCAAGCCAAAAGAGTTTTAAGATTGAGAGGCTGGCCAATTTGGTCAAGTGTTTAACAGAGATCATCTAAGATGTTGACTGTGGATTATGTATTAAATCTGACAATTAAGAGGTGATTGACGATATTTTAATGCAAACTACAAGGATGAGATAAAGCCGCATCGCAGAGGCATAACAAATGAATGGGAAGTTAAAGAAAAAAGAATCATACATAATTTAAATACTGCTGTTTCAAAAAGTCTGTCTTTGAAGAGAAACAGAAAAAGACATAGTAGCTACATGCTAAAGAAGAATCCGAGAGTGGTCTTTTTATTAAATAGGTGAAACAATTGTGAACAAGTGTGTCTACATAATAAATTGAAAGGAAATAAATCAAGCAACAGGGAATGGTTAGACTATGAGAAAGATAAGAGAAAGGTCATATTGGATGGAGGAGGCTCAGAAGGAGGGGAGAGGGAATGGCTTTGAGAGCACAGGTAGGTAAATAGGACTCCACCCTGTGACCCGAGGAAGATGGCAACGGGATAGGGACACACTCAACACGTACGCGGATAGTCGCCAAGAAGTTGTAAGAAGCAGGTAAGTATGGTGGGATGTGTTTTAAGGCATAATTGTATATCTCTTTGGCACTATGTAGGTGGACTGAAAGGAGATAATCTGAAATCTTGCAAGAGCCTATTTAATAGCTAGACATCATTCTGACACCTCTGGAAGACCTAACATCTTTTACCGCTACTCACCTTAGTAAGAAATGTGTATTTGCACTTTCTGTAAGAAAATATCTTTACCAATTTTTGAGGTTGTGATAAATTTCATAGATTTTATAAATATCGGAGACATTTAGTTTGTAAATAATGTTAACCTTTCTTTATATCAGTAATATACAGAAGGCCTGATGAGTCATTTATCAAGAAAATTTCTCTAAATCATTATTTAGGGATAAATGTCTCATTAAAGTTATTTGAATAGATCTTGTAAAGCTGAATTCAACACCTTCATCTTAATACCTTATTATCTATTATTTTTCTCTTCAAATAAATTCTTGTTAGATTTACTCTAAAGAATGATCATTTTTTATAGTGAGAGCTACATCTAATTTTTTTGAGAAATTTTAGAAATGTCTATTGTCACCATTAAAAATAACAAATCTAACACATGTAAATATAAAACATATATATACTTTTTAAAGGTACACTTTTCAAAAACTATTTTTAAGAAGATAGGCATTATTCTACATGTTTTCAAATTTCCTCAATGTTTAGTTAGCAGAGGACAGATGGATTCTCACATTGTTTCACAGGTTCCATTAGCCATTGGAGCAAAGATGTCATCACATGTCATCTAACCTCTGGAAGATACCACTGTGCAACTAGAAAACATATCCAGATGAGACTCAACAATCAAGGCCCTTCACCATTTCAAAACCCAATTCTAAGTCTTAATCCAAAGGAGTAAAGGGTAGATTTTAAAAGCATGGACAGGATCAGGACAGGAAAGGAGCCTGAGAATGGGGAGACTTCCAAACATCCCTCTCTAAGCACCTCCTGCTCTACACACCATTCTGGGCAAAAGTAATCCAATGTGGTTGCAATGTCCATGAACTAGATTGAATTATACACGTTCTGTTGGAGGGTGGTGGTGGTGGTAACAAGGCTGTGAAGACAATGTCATTACGGCTCTGTCTCTGTCTCTCCCTCTCTCTAGTTTGCCTCTCTAGGCTTGACTTGAGGCTACAAGCAGACTGTCACCACATCGTGTGCTCTGTGGCTTCTGAAAAAAACCATACTCGGTTCCAGCAGCTTAGCAACAACTGCAGTGACAAAGGTAGTATGTCTCAGTATGTTTTGGCAGAAAGGACTAGGGAAGGGTGCCAGTGGGCTCAGTTTGGGAAATGCCATCCCCCTGATTCAACTGTCATTGATTAGGCACACATCTTTGCCCATTAGACATGCAGTGAATTCTCCATTAAAAAAAAAAAAAAGATTTTGTTATTGAAAATAAGAAGAGGAGGAAGCTGGGAAGACTGAACCAATAGATATCCCCAGAACTGTCCTAAATAATAAGGCTGCCCTGCATTCAACCAAAAATCAGAGAAAACCCTAAGCCATTTACTTCCTTTGGAGGTCTGTAGTTACAGGTTACAGGGACTTGGGGTCTTTATGATCATCTGTATGGTAATCAGATCTAGATGTGGCTCCTCATCCAGCAACCTCTAAATGACCAAATGATATTTTACCCCTAATTTACATTACAGTTACTGATGTTTGTTGAATGCCTCTATGTACCAGATACTTGGCATGTTTTGTCTCATTTTATCCTCACAACTACGAGGTAGATTCTGTGATCTCCATTTCTAAGATGGCAACACAGTAATAAATCCAGGTCACATAGTGCAAAGCCAGGGTCCAGATTTAGGGAGATAGCTACATCTAATTTCTTATTATTTCTGTTATTTTTGGCTGCATAATGCATTGAATTCCCATTTCACATTTCTCAGAGGTGTCTACATTCTTTATAAAATACCTTAGATATATTGAGATACCTTTCCACAATATTAAAGAAAAGAAAGGAAAGAAAAGAATCACTAACAATTTGATATACCCATATAGCATAGATTAAATTCCAACCAAGACTTTGTATTGCGAAATGCTCTGCTAGTATTTGAATTTATGTTAAATATGAAAATTTGAATTTACCACTTTGGAGAAAAATATCTACATTCATTTTTTTTCCCAGTTGGCTCCTCACTACAGATACTGAGATAGAGAATTAGATTTCATAGTTTTTCATAGTTGATAGCATGGGCTGAGTGCCAGAATTAGACTTTAACTCCTTATTTTATTTCCACAGCATGAGCAAATTTTGCTCATACTCTCTATTAAACATTGTAAGTGTCATTGAATAGACAAGTTTTACACTCAGGAAAATTCTTCTAACATATGTTAATATATGTATTTAGGTATAAAGACTGAGATTTAAAAATTGTTATATAGAAATACAGAAAGGAAGGTAATCACTATGACCTTAGGTCATAGTGAAGAGAGTTAGTGAATGAAGACAGTTAGTGACCACTATTTCCCCTAATCCCCTTCTTATTTCTTAATCTGAGGTCTTGAAATCTCATTAATTTGGGTTTCAAGTTTATTTTTTTCCCTTTAGGAAGAATATTCATAGTTTTTATAGGATCCTCAAGGGTTTTCTAACAAGGCTAAAATCACTGCTTCGCTGTTATTAAAGGCGTAAAAGTGAGTTACATTAGCTAGGAGAAAATAAGTCATTTCGTTTCAGATGACCCAACTGAAATGGTGATTAGAAAATATGGTGTGTATTGTTGTCATATAAGAGAAACAGATCCAGGAAAGTTATTCACGAATTTAAAATGAAGTATTCTTCTGAGTTAAAATAACTTATCCAAATAAACGGCATTTTGTTTCTTAACCAAATCTGAAGATAAGGAAGGAAAAAAAGAAAAAGAAAAGAAAAGAAGTGAAGTTTCTCTCCGATGGCAAAGTAGTTCTAAACTCTTTTCAGATATTGCCTTTGGAATTCTTCTTTGGAGCTGAAACATGAAGGACAGTATTACCCTGCTATTTACAGAAATTCAGCTGCCCTGGGTACACTATTTGGAGTCAGTTTAAAAGAGATAACTTCCACCAGGTTTGGTTCTTAGTAGAAGGTCTCTCTCTATTCTCAAATCAGATTGACTCTCCTCTCAGAAAGGAAAGCTTTTCAACCTTGCAGATCTCATCCCCGGAGCTAAAGATCAACCACTTCCAATAAAAGAGTATTCACAGGAGTACTTCCCCGTAGAGATCCAGGCAGCTTCAAGAGCAGTACTTCAAACAAGTAATTTACTTTTATAAACAGTATAAATAAAACAAAAATAAGAAGACATTCACAGACTTACAGCATTTTGCTTTTTTATAGCACTCTGGATATTTTATTTTATTTTATGCAGGAGGTCTGCAAGCTGTTAGAGTTGCTTTTCTCTGGGAGGTCTCCAAGCTGTTCAGGTGCAATTCAGGTAAGTCAAATGTTACTCCCCATTGGAGGTTTTATTTATGATATATCCTCGAGGTGGTACTGTGCTATCTGAACAATTATAAATTAGTAGCGATTTCTGAGATACCTGTTTTATAAAGGTTAGAATACCAATAATTTCTTTTTAAATATCATAACCGAATATTGAAAAAAATATTTCATCCTTCATGTATTTTTCTGCATCAGCACTTTTGAAGTGTATTTTAAAATTTACTGAGTCACTTCAATGAACGTTTAATATGCTAATGTGCATTTTAAATCTTCATGTGGAATAGCATACAATGTTTCCTATACTCATTGAGGACAAACATTTTATATAGAGCATCTCTCAGGACTTACATTAATGTGATAAACCTTTTGGAAATATTAATGCTCATCATATTTGAGAATTCATGCAACATAATTTTCTCTGAGTAAAAAATACAGAAAAAGGCATAGAAAAGGTACAGTCACTTACTCACTGTCTCATATATTGTTGATAGTAGATCTCTGAATAGAATTAAGATCCAACTTGAGCATCCTTTTCATAATACTTTGCCTTCCAGGAATTCTTACAGCTGCAGTAATGCCCTCTAGAGTGAAAGACATAACTAAAATATCCAATCATTACTAAATCCCCCAAACAGCAATGCTCATTGATTTTTATCTCCTCTTTTTAATTCCAGAGCCTCGTGTTGTGTAAAATTGAAGTACCTAATTATGCTGTTATATTGGTATAACCACATGATGTTAAACATTCAGAAAGAAACTGGAAAATCCTGGAAAATGTGCAACTATTTCCAAAAACATATATTTTTATACCAAGTAATAAAAATTTGGATAAATTGACTATACTTTGCAGTATTACGCTAAGTAACCGGGATCTCTGTCATCACATAGACATCTTAAATTTGTAGTAAATTTCAGTTGCCTTAGTCCCTTTATTCAGCACAAATTATTAATACTTGAATACCTTCTGCCTTCTATGTGACAGATCATATTATACTTCATTATTGTTCTCAGAGAGCTTTCACAGAATTGTATCCAATTGACCTGTCTGCTATTTCCCGGCAGTCCAACATAAAAACCAATATTGTAGGAGAGCTCTAAGATGGCCAGCCAGAGACACCACCAGCCACAGCATCTCAGTAAGAAGCAGAAGTTTTAGATGAAAGAGGACAAAAACAGACAGAAAAATATAAATTGGATGAGGGTCTGAAGGAAGGGTGCCAGAACTTTCAGGAGACTCCATGGGAAGAGGTTGCAGAGCAGAACTGGAAGGAGAATGGTATCAGTGGAGATCAACCCCTGAGAAGCTTTGAGACCAGTGAGAAGGGTAGGTGGAGTGGTTAGTTTCTTCCTCCCTCGCATCTCGGAAAGTCAGTGGGCTCCCAAGCTGCTAGAGAGACCTTCTGCCCACAAAAGCCCAGAGACTGCTGATGCTAACAGTGAGCTGGGAGCTACTTGTGGACAGGGCACTAGGCTCCCAACACCCCCTGTGGAGTCTCCTGCCCCACAAACCCTAGCCTGGATGGATGGTGCCATATTGCTTCTCTACCTACCATGTGCCTTTGTCCTCCCCAGGGGCCTTCAACTGTTCAGGTTTTGTCTTGATCATCCACACAAAGATTTCACAATTCCACCCCAGACTGTAGGAGCCACCAGAATCCAGTGGGTCCTGGGTGATCTGCATGACTCTAGAGCCCCATTGCTCTGGGAAGACTGCCTCCCAAAGAGAGGGTCAGAAATGACCAAAGTGTAGACTTTCCTCCACCCAGACTATTTTTCTCCCCTTTACCTCCCCCACAATGGTTGGTGAGAGAGACAATTGAGCCGCCACATGGAGGCTGACACAGAAAATGGGGTTCAGACCTTTCCTTTTGGGGTCTAGCAGCAGACTGAGGGGTGCTTAGACTGTAAGCTCCCTACTCACTGGCCCTCCCTGGTGCTCCTTGCCCAATAGTACCATCAGAGCAGGGCTTACCCAGAGGCAAAAGAACATTGAACCAGCCCCTGTGGGTGATTCCAGGACTAGAATGCTTCTCCCTGGCATGGTCAGGGATAGATCTCCAGGGCCTGGGATGGGTCCATTGGATACCATACCCCCATATCTCCATTGTGTTGCCTAGGGAAAGAAATCAACAAATATGGAAAACTATAGACCAATATCCCTTATGAATATAGATGAAAAAATTCTCAATAAAATCCTAGCAAACCAAATTCAGCTGCTCATCAAAAACAATCCATCATGACAAGTGGACTTTATCCCAGAAATGCAAGGATGGCTCAATGTACACAAATGTATACATGTAATTCACCATATAAATAGAAGTGAAAACAAAGGCCATATGATCTTCTCAATAGATTCAGAAAAATCATTTGACAAAATTCAGCACCTTTTTATAAAAGGAACACTAAGCAAAATAGGCATAGATGAGTCTTACCTCAAAATGATAAAAGCCATATAAGACAAACCCACAGCCAACATCATACTGAACGGAGAAAAATTGAAAGCCTTCCTGCTTAGAACTTGAGTCAGAAAAGTTTGCCCACTGTCACCACTTCCATTTAAAATAGTGCTGGAAGTCCTAGGCAGAGCAGTCAGACAAGGGAAGAAAATCGAGGGCATCCAAATGGGGGCAGCGGAGGTCAAACTATTTCTCTTTGCTGACGATAGTGTCTTATATCTAGAAAACCCCAAACCCCAAAGATTTTGCCAAAAGACTCCTGGAATTCAAAATGAATTCATCAAAGTCTTAGATCACAAAATCAATGTATACAAATCAGTAGCATTTCTATAAGCCAACAGCAATCAAGCTGAAAACCCAGTCAAAGACTGAATACCTGTTATAATAACAATAAAGAATGTAAAATACCTAGGTATATATTTAACTGAGAAGGTGAAAGACCTTCACAGGGAGAACTACAAAACACTGAGGAAGTAAATAGGAGAAGACATAAACAGATGGAGAAAAATGTCATGTTCAAGGATTGGCAGAATCAACATTATTAAAATGTCTACACTACCCAAAGTGATCTATAGATTCAATGCAATCCCTATTAAAATACCAACATCATATTTCATACACCTAAAAAAAATAATTCTACATTGTGTATAGAACCAGGGAAGACCCTGTGTAACCAAAGCAACACTCAGCAAAAAGAACAAATCGGGAGGAATCAATTTAACAGACTTCAAGCTATACTATAAGGCTATACTAACCAAAATAGCATGGTACTAGCACAAGAGCAGAGAAATAGACCCATCCATCAGAATAGAACCAAGATGTAAAACCAATCCCATATTGCACTGTGACTTTTTACAAGACTGACAAATACAGGGAAATGAATCCCTATTCAATAAATGGTGCTGGGAAAATTGGATAGCCACATTTAGAAGATTGAAACAGGATCCACCTCTCACCACTCATAAAAATCAGCTCACAGTGGATAACAAACCTAACCCTAAGGCATAAAACTATAAAAATTCTAGAAGAAAATATTCGAAAACTCTTATGGACATTAGCCTGGGCAAAGAATTTATCAGGAAGACCCCCAAAGCAATCACAGCAACAACAACAACAACAACAAATAAAAAAAATAAAAAGGGGACCTGACCAAATTAAGAAGCTTCTGCACAGAAAAGGAAACAATTCGAGTGCATAGAGAACCTATTGGCAAAATATTGGCATGCTATACTTCCAATAAAGGGCTGATAACTAGAATCTATAAAGAACTCAAGCAAATTAGAAGAAAAATCAAACAACCCCATTAAAAAGTGGGTAAAAGACATGAACAGAACTTTTCTAAAGAGGATAGACTAATGGCCAACAAATATATGAAAAAGTACTCAACATCTGTAATCATCAGGGAAATGTAAATCAAAACCACAATGAGATATCACTTAACTCCAGTGAGAACGGCTTTAATCAAAAAGTCCCCAAACAACAAATGTTGGCATGGATGTGGAGAGATAGGAACACTCAAACACTGTTGGTGAGACTGCAAACTAGTACAATCTCTATGGAAAATAGTATGGCGATACCTCAAAGAACTAAAAATAGACCTACCATTTCATCTAGCCATCCCACTACTGGATATTTACCTAAAGGGGAAAACACACACACACACACACACACACACACACACACACACACACACACACACATTCTATAATTAAAAAAAAATCATCTGCATCCAAATGTTTTCAGCAGTGCCATTCATAATTGCAAAGTTGTGGAAACAACCCAAGTGCTCAGCCATAAAAAAAAAATGGTCAACTAATACTTCTTGTATTAACCTGGGTGAAACTGGAAACCATTCGTGTAAGTGAAGTATTACAAGAAGAGAAAAACAAACACAAAATGTACTCAAATTAAATTGGAACTAATTGAACAGCATTTATGTGCACATATGGAAATAACATTCATTGGAAATGAAATAGGTGGTAGCGGGGAGGAAGGGATGGGTAAATTCACACCTAACTGGTACAATGCACACAATCTGGGTGGTGTGCACACTTATAACTTTGACTCAAAAGGTACAAAAGCCATTTATGTAACCCCCCATAACATTCTTAAATAAACAAAACAAAATAAAACAAAAAAACAAAAAGCTACATTTAAAAAGTATGATCTAAATGCATGTATTAATAGTAAATGCATTACAAATGAATCCAATCCTCTTTAACCTCCAGTAATGTTTTTCCCCTCCATAAGGACATATGTAGGAAGTATCAAGCTCAAACAGAATTGTGCATTTTCACTATGCCATTCAGAGAGGACAAAACCAGCACATATTGAGGCTGGAAATAAACTTTTTTCACATGAAAAAAGTAGCTGACTGGTTGGTCAAATAAACTTCCATGTTGCATTAACATAGTAAATGCACATCTATCAAATGCCAGCAAAAATAGAAAGGAGTCTGATGGGCTTAAGGAAAAATGGTGATAGATATGGCCCAGATGATAAACTTTAGTTTGGAACACAAGTTCACATTCAGCTGACTTTAACTGACTTCCTTCTTTGTCATAATTTGATAAGCCTTTAATTATCTCACCAGAAACATTAACTGAGAATATCACCACACCTGGATAGTTGGATAGTTATTCTTTCTTAACATCAAGAAAATAGCTTCTGGCATTTAAACTTTTCAGCTCACAACTTCAAATTTATATTGATACATACCTATAATTTTATGATGAATGTAGATACAGAACACAATTTCATCATGCTTAATAAATCATTTCTTTTCACCTGTTTAGAAGTGATAGGTAGTTATATTTTAAAAAGAAACTGATGCCAGGTGCTAAAACCAGGTGTGATGAAGTAGTTTAAATGAAACCTAAGAGATAAATAGATGTAAACTGTCCATCCCCCCCCCCCCGAAAATTTTCTAAAGTCTCCAAATGTCTTCATTTTACCTAAAAACATCAATTCCAAAATTAAGGTATCCTTAATATATTTTGCATAATAATTCAGTGTATATATATATATATATATATATATATATATATATATATATATCCCACTGTATTATGTACTAATATATTGTATTTCAATGCATTATTATATAATACAATGTATTTTGTGTTCAGAATATATTGTATTTTTATAGAAATATAGTTACATATTCAAACTCTGTGAATAAAATTAAAGTCAAAATCAAACTGGGAGACAACTGATTCTTGCTTAATTTGGTCAAGATAAATTTGATCAACACAAACAGCCAATCTGGGTAATTTTGGTAAGAATATTTTCTTCATCTTGAAGAAATGATTCACATAGATAATTCCATATTTCACAACTTAAAAAATGTTTTTAAGTTGTGTATAACTGCTTCTGTTTTTTAAGAAAATTGTATTCTATTGAAATCATGTAGTGATAAGGATCATGTTAATTTCATGTCTTTCAGAATTTTACATAAAAATGGAAGCAACGAAAGTTAATCTCCAGCAAGAATTCTGTGATAGAGTTAATGTTTTACCTTAAATTAGCTAAAAATACCATTTATTCTATCTTGCGAGTTCAGTATGGTAAAATGAATTAAACTGAAGCACAGATTACTTGTAAAATTTTCTTTCCTTCCTTTTTTATTCATAATGGCACATATTCTCTCATGAATCTATTTTAATTGGAAACAATTTTATTTTAAAATTTACAATATGTATTTAATCTTTTGCCTACCATATGTCACACATAATAGCTGCCCTGTGTAAAACTAGCAGCTTTCTTAACAATATTGTGTAATGAGATTGATCTCAGTTGCCCTGAACCCAGCATCTTTGGATTCTTTATTCATCAACATCTATTCAGGTTAGCCAGGAGAACAGTACAGGTGGAACTGTAAGGGAAACCAATTGTAAATAAGAATGACATATATAACATATTTTTATAAAATGGAACTTTAAATTTAAAATACCTTTGATTTTTAAAGGGAAATTTATAATCAGGGAAAAGAATTACTGTCTCCTAAAACACATATGCAAACAAATATTTAGGTTTACATTTACGGACTCTTAAATGGTCCAATCTTGACATTCTGCAATTGTTGAGGGAATTATTTCATATGGAAAGGTGTAAAATGGCCTGAGACAAAGGTGAATAGTGTTATCAGGGATGTCGTTTGAATAACTAACGGAGATACAATAGTGCACACATTCTCTCTTTCACTCCTAATGCCAGGATTTTTCAGTTTCATGTAAAATGATAAAATTAGTTTATAAATAAGTTATTCTTTCAAAGAACGGACTCTTTATGTAAATAATTTTCATACTTTGTAGAACTGGATATGTAACATTTTGGAATAGATATTATTTTATATTGAAATAAATCTATCTACTGAAAACTTTTACAAGCCTGCCATCTTAATCCAACATCTTGTGGGACACTTGCTTGTGCTTACTAACTTTTTTTTTACATTTTTAAATTTTTTTTTAATTTCAGCATATTATGGGGATACAAATGTTTAGGTTATGTATATTGCCTTTGCTCCACCCGAGTCAGAGCTTCAAGTGTGCCCATCCCCGAGATGGTGCACACCAAATCCATTAGGTGTGTATACACCCATCCCCTCCCCCCCATCTGTCCCACACCAGATGAATGTTATTCCTATAGATGTACTTAAGTTTTATCAGTTAATACCAATTTGATGGTGAGTACATGTGGTGCTTCTTTTTCCATTCTTTTGGTACTTCACTTCGAGCAAACTGAGAACCAAGTCAAAGGCTCAATACCCATCACAATAGCAACAAAGAAAATAAAATACCTAGGAATATATTTAACTAAGGAGGTAAAAGACCTCCGCAAGGAGAACTATGAAACAAACACTGAGGAAAGAAATAGCAGAGGACGTAAACAGGTGGAAAACCATACCATGATCATGGGTCGGCAGAATCAACATTGTTAAAATGTCTATACTGCCCAAAGTGATCTACAGATTCAATGCAATCCCTATTAAAATACCAACATCATTTTTTTTGCAGATCTAGAAAAGATAATTCTACGCTTTGTATGGAACCAGAGAAAACCCTGTACAGCACAAGCAATCTTGAGCAAAAAGAACAAATGGGGAGGCACCAATTTACCAGACTTCAAGCTTAGTAACTTCTTTGACAAAAGATCCATTCTTTAGCATGAGTCCTGCACTGCACATAATCCTTTAAACTCAAAAGACTAATTTTTTTCTTTAAATTAAATTACTTTAAATTAATAAAATCTAATGAACAACCACCATGTATAGAGTACTAGGACTCTGGGAGCAGGATATGGGCTTCCAAACAGCTAAGCTGTCCTGAACTTCCTAATGTGTTCCTGACACACATGATCTTTTCTTATATAGGACAGTTTGGGTTGATTTTCACCTGAAGTAAAAGGTTGTGTACATCAATGTCAAAGGATTCACCAGCTGTCACTAATATTTACTTCAGCATTTACCAAAGTTCTCTGCACATTTGTGGCAACAGAAAGAGAATCTATCTGCACCGGAAGTTTGAAAATATTTAATAAAACACAATGAAGGTGGTTTTTAACCTAGGTCATACATTCATAACTATAACTAAACTATCACTATATATATTTACATATATAGCTATAACTAACTATAAATAATTATATTCATATGTATATGTGTGTATGTGAATGTGCTTATATATTTCGAAAAAAGAGGATGTAATACCTCTCAAATTATCTTGAATGCAAACTTTTTTGTTCTGTGGAGTGTTGTAAAGAGCTACGTTAGGAAATGCTGGGTTAGCTAAATGATCTTGAGAAGGTAGAATAGACTGAAGAACTCTAGTGCTTGTTGCTTCAGGAAGCCTGAAGCTAGGAATTTGTCATGTCTGTGTCTTTCTGGTCACCAGAGGCAATTTAAAACCGAGGGTTTCTGTTGCCTTAACTAAGATTTCAAGAAGGCAATAAAAATAAATGTCCACTTGCGGTGTAATAAATACTGTTATCATTGCCAAAATATCGTATGCCCATTGCTTAAATTCTCATGTAATTGGGAAAATATACCATTTATCCCTGATATTAGTTGTTATACTTAAATGATTGCACCAAATACACATACTCTTTTTTCCCCAATGGAGAATTCTCCACAATAGCAAAATTAGAAAATTCTCAGTATTTAGGATAATTATCCTTTTATTTCTTATGCCATAAAAAAGTCTTTTGTCCCTGAGTTAATGCTAATAATGATGATACTTTGCTACTAAATACATATGAAAATATTTAACCAGGATGTAATTTACTTTGCTGTTTTACGTAGTAGCTTCATGTTTGCATACATTTTGCCTGTTTAAGCAAAGTGAAACAAACCACCAAGAAGTTATATGATTCGTTCTTTCATTCAAAATAGGAAAGGGACCTGGCAAGGTGGCTCACTCTTGTAATCCCAGAGCTTTGGGAGACCCAGGCAGGAGGATTGCTTGAGGCCAGGAGTTTGAGACCAACCTGGGTAACACAGCAAGATCCCATCTCTAAAAAAAAAAATTAAAAATGAGCCAGATGTAGTGACATGGGCCTGCAGTCCTAGCCACTCAGGAGGCTGCAGTGGGAGGCTCACTTGAGCATAGGAGTTTGAGGTGCAGTGAGCTATTAGCACACCACTGCACTCCAACCTGAATTATAGAGACAGACAATGTCAATAGGGAAGCACCTTACATATTTCCTATAAATTAAATTTTATATATTCAATTAGATAGCATTATTTGCGATTATCCAGTGAGATTGCTGCTTTTGCCTGTTAGATGCTTGTCCTAAAATTTCTTCTTTCACATTTTTCACAGACATTTTTTACTCTCCTTAATAATTTTATATTTTTTATTGCTATTACTATTTATGAAAAGAAATATGGTTTCCCTATACTTACCTATTGCATTCAGGTAAATATTGATTGTTAAAATAAATTATATTATTTTGCCAGAGCAAATTGCAATCTTAAAGTGCTGAATTGATACACACAGATATTTATAATTGCTAATTTAATTTCTTTGAATTTTTTTTAGATTCAGCATTTTAAAACTATAACTTGGTCTATTTTGGATATATGTATGAGCACATATATGCAGACATGTATAACCTTCAAGATGTGTTTTATTTTTATGATAGGTTTATTAAATAGAAAATTCTAATTTCAAAGATTATAATGATATTAATTTTTTGAAATTAAGGAATAATATAATTATTTTCATGTGTTTCTACATTTTTCAGCCATGGTTCTGTAATTTTATAATGATCTTTCATAAAGTTTCATAATCCTCTTTTTATTTACTTTTTCAATGCATTCAAATAGTGTGGTGAAAGCAGCAGTGGACCCTTAAATGGCATTCAGTGGAAGCCCTGCTTCTCTGAGGATTCCTCCAACTCCCCACCCCAATCCTTCCCCACTTCCCAAAGCCTCCTTCTTCACTATCATGGTATTTCATAATGTTGGAACCAAAAGTACCCATAGCTACCAAGCAAAACTCATGAGATTTTTTCCTTCGATTAGTCTTTTAGCGTGTCATCTTCTTTTGCCATACGTTGGCACTTTTCCAATTTAAGCACCTCTTGGCCATTCAAATTTGTGCTTAAGGCACAAGAAAGTTCTTCATAATTCTCTTAAGAAAATAAAAAACAGCTATGTTCTTTTTAATGAAACTAACATTACTGGAGAAAAATAAAGGCGAATTAATAAAAATTGCACAAAGATGCCAAATTAAATTGAGAATGAATAAGCAAGTCACATGAGCTACAGGATCCACTGAATCCTTTATGGGATTTCTAAATGGAGTAGTCCAAATGCCTTTTTATTTTTCCTTTTGAGAAACTACTTTCTGAAAATCTTCAGTTATGGCCAGGCTATGTAGACCCTAGCAATTTCCTCACCATGTTGATGGAAATGACAGTCTAATTTACTTTGCTGTAAGATCTTGAACTGGAATTGCATTAAATTTATTAGTCAGTAATGACTAAGCAACTCTACTAACTACAGAGTCTTATTTTCCATCTGGGAATATATGTGCTAATATTCTTCTCATCTTTCTTTTTCTTTCCCACCTTATCTAGTCAGTCATCAGTCCTGTTGATATAGTCTGTGTAACAAACCATTAATAATTTTTTAAATTCCGTCTATATAGTCTCTACCACCATAAAATTATATATGGTATTTGTATAAGAACATGAAATTTACAGAATGTGCCCAGATATATTATCCCATTTGATGTTATCCTTATGAAGTACCCAGGAAGATAATATTATCACAATGGATATTTTAAGTAATTTGGCCAGGTAGCACATGGACAAACAGTCTCTAATCATAGGCCTTCAGATTACAACTAAGTGTTTTTGTTTTTGTTTTTAATTTTCCAACTTGCTAAACATTGTCATTTAACATGCTTGCCTCTAACAAATTAATCTTCTTATAATTTCATTTATATTATGCCATACGCATGATCAATGTCCTTCAATAAGAACTTAGTGACCATAGTTTAAGAATCGAGATTCCCCAAGCATTAAGGCTTTTCATAATCCAGCCCATACTTGCTTTGATAAATATATCCCCTCACCAGCACTTTACACACACCAAATAATATCTTTATAATAATGAATTCACTACTTCAAAAGTACTTTGAGAAGACTGACCATAAAAGACTAGTTAAAATACATCTTTCAAAACCTTTCAAACAATCTCTATTAGCATAATTTAAATATTGTGATTTTGAAGTATATCTAAATCTTTCCTAGACTTACTTTTATTCTCTCTTTAAAAATAAATCAAAATTCCATGCATATGCTTTAACATTCTATCTCTTTTATGACACATCTCCTCTTTACACTTACAGTCTGTATAATAGGCCTATTTGTACTTCACCTTTCTAAATATCTGCTAATCTTAATAATAAATAGAATTTGCAGTATGATGGATGGCCAAATTTCATATGATATAAATTCAGCAAAAATATTTTGACTAATAATCAGTTTTGTAAATGCAAGCTTATGACTCAAGATATTTTGAGTTTGATACCGTCAATGAAAATTACTAGCTAAGAAAAAAATAATCCATGACTCTATTCACTAAGAGGCTGCATTTTAACCTTCTCAGATGTCCTCTGTGAAGTGTCTTCCAAGTTTCTGATTAAATTTACTTTAGCTCTTCCAGAATAAAAATTTAATGTGTTATTTGCTCCTGGCCCTAACCCTCAAGTTTCTTATCTGTTTACAAGTCTATTGAGAATTTAGAATCTGGCATTTCAGAGCAAACTATAGGCGGAAACAAATTTATTTTCTAAATTCTGAGAGACATGGACAACTAATAGTCTTGTGCAACACATATTTTAATCAAAAATCTATTACCTTAAGAAATAAGGGTGTTATAGTGAGTGCAAAATTTTCTTGGTTATTATACTAGTGGTTATTATGTCTTATTGATTTTTTTTTACTTACATGTTATTATCCTCATGCCCTTTGACTTTTTCTGGCTATGTTCATCTGCTAAGATGACTGCTACTTTAGCAATATTGCTTAAGGTCATTTTATGTTTGTTGAAAAGTTTATTATTGCTTTATAATGTTTGAAACTCCATCTATTTCTCTTAGTGGAGGATTAAGTATTAATAGTGACTTTATAAATACATCATATACCTGTAACTTGGTATTAAAACTCAAATTTTGCAGTATACAAATTAAAGGGGGGTAAGTGTAACAGGGCTGAGCACAAAGGAATTGACATAGTTTCATAAGACATTTTAGGATATAATTTCTATTACATTTTTTATTTTGACTATTTTAATAAACATAATTCCCATGTTTTTAATTTGAACCATGTTGATTATCTTGATACAAAACCAAGAAAGCTCAGATAATATGGAACATGAAATATATTATACATCAACTCAGTGAAAGCCACTACAGTATAATATATTAAGTAAATTTATTTTTGAAAATGCTATATAACCAAGTACATGGCACATGATGAATAGCTCTGTGAGGTAAACATCTGTGTAATAAAAATTTTATAGCATAAATATGCCATTGAAGTTTGTTTTCTTATTTTTATAATGAGATCAAATATCACAGATTATTACCTCTCAATCTCATCCTAAAGTAAGCTAAAAATAGATAATATAGCATGTCATTTTTCATATCTTTGCAACAAATAAGTCAAAACCCTTACATGTCAAAAGCATCTTGTATGGCACAGAAAATATAATAAAGAATAGGGCAGCTTCTAGGTTTAATAAGCTCACTATGAATATGAGTAAATCAATGTAAATCTCTAGTGTACAGGCATGAAATAAATTTAAAGACTAATATACCAGAGCCATTTTTTCTTGAAAAGAAACATTTGATTAACATTCAAACATTTTGCAATTTTAAATAATTTTGTCAAAATCATCGATGGATACATACAGAATAGGTAAAATAAAATATTTACTAGGAGCACTGAGTAAGCATGTTTCGATTAAACCATTTGATTTTAAAATTACATTTATTAAATTCTTCTTTCCTTGAGCCAAGCAAAAATCAAGATGGCTTATAAAATTGTAAACACTTACAGATAATTATTTTGGAGATGAAAAATATGAGGGTAAACTGAAACCATTAATTGATTTGTAAATTATAGGAATCAAAAGAGATTCAATAGAAGCACATGTTATCTGGTACTACACAATATGTATATTTTGGAATGAAAAATAAGCTCAATAGAAGCTTATGGACTACTGGAGCAAAATACAAAAAATAAGATATGTTGACAATATTAATCAGTTAATACTCACCAGCTTTTCAGGAAGAGAATGATTATTCTAGTCCAGACTTTTTAGAAAAACTTCCTCTGTAAGTCTTCTAACCCCTCCCCTGCCACCCCCTGAACTCCTTCCCCCCAAAAAATATATATACCAGGCAATATCTTGATTAACAACACTAAAACATACATGTTTTAGTGTCTCTGAGTCAGAAAGAGGATGAATAATGCTAAAGGAAAATTTGTTTAAAATAATCCAGATTTGGACAAGATGAACAAAAAACTCAATCAATAGTGTAAACCTGTGGTAGACCACCTAGATGCTGTAATTAAAATTAGGGGATTACGGGAAGGTGTGCATTACATATTCCTCAGTCAATCATTTATGATCATGGCCTTATATTATGATTATAGCGGTTTGGGGTTATGTCCCCTGGAAAGAGCCTACAGTACACTTACACTATGTGACGACTCATAGCGAAAATCAATTGGGGAAGATATTCATATATAAAAGATCAATTGAGGTAACTTAATATCTTAATTTGAAAATTAAGGAGCCTATTAAGTTCAACTAGAACAGATTTTTATGTAATATTGGGGGTTAAAAATTTATGTGTGTGTGGGTGGGTCCTGGAAAAAATATATTACCTTTAGGCTATTTTTTACTGAACATTATTTAATCCACAAGACCATTTAAATAATTTATGTCTAAAAGTCAGAATGATATACAATTTTAATGCCAGGCAATTTGGATGTTAGTATAAGATTGGCAATAAACCAAGTGATTTTTGCCACCCCCAGAAAGTTTATCATTTCTGAGGAGCAGCTATCTCACTTCTTGTAATGTCTTTGAATTTTGATAGGATGGAGGAAAGAAAGAAAACTTTTCATCTCTTCTATAACATTCTGATTTTGGTTCTTTTAATAAACCTGAATTATTACATTTAAGAGTTTGCATATCCAATGCACTTGCTTACACACATTCTCTTTAAAAACCTTTTCTAACAAATAGAATTATATTGATGTATGCTATAGATTGAATGTGTTTGTCCCCAAAATTCATGTGTTGAAAGCTAACCCTTAATGTCATGGTATTTGTAGGGAGGGGGCCTTTGGGACATGATTAGGTCATAAGGCTGGAACACTCATGAATGGGACTAGTGTCCCTATAAAAAAGGCCCCAGAGTGCTCCTTTGCCCCTTTTGCCATGTGAGGACACAGCCTGTGAAAATACCACCATCTTTGAACCAGGAAACGGGCCTCACCAGACACTGAATTTGCCAGAGAGTCGATCTCAGACCTCTCAGTGTCCAGAACTGTGAGAAAAACTTTCTGTTATTTATAAGCCACCCAGTCTATGGCATTTTGTTGTGGAAACCCAAATGGACTAAGACAATGTATTAATGTCCTATTGTTACATTAGTTCTAAATAAATGTGGTAGATAAAAGGGTTTTTTTTAAAATTTTAAACTTAGATTCTTTTTATATTAACAAATTCTAGATGTGTATGTTTATAGAGTACAAAGTAGTAGTATAATTTTTTATTACAATGTGAAATGGTTAAATAAAGCTAATAAACATATTCCTCACTTCAAATATTTAACAATTTTGAGATTAGAACATTTTAAATTTACTTTTTTAGCAAAATTTAAATGTACAATGCTCAGTTATTATAGTCACCATGCTATATATTCATCTCAAAAAGATAAAAATATAAAAAAAAACTTTGAGTGTGAAGATGAAATTCACTTAACTATCATAGATGATAATGTAACAGATATTTTATATCACATTTATAAATTTTCAATAAAATACCTCATTAACAAAGATATCCCAGGTTTCTATGTGTGCCTTAATTATGAATACAGTACATACATGACAAATCAGCAGCTCAGAACTGCCACGAAGAGGGTGATTATCACTGGCAATTTGGAGAATTTTTCGGTAGTGAATAATGGTTCTTTAATTATATGGTAAGCATAAGTACTTGCAGTTACCAAATAAATGGTCTGAAAAATATCACATTAATAAATGAGCAAATAGATAGTAAATAACTTCTTAAAAACAGAATGGTCTTAATTATATAATTAGGATGACTATTATGCAAATTTCAATTGCAGAGAATTGTAAAGTTACCTGCAGCAATATAAAGTTTCTAAGCTCATTTTGGCTTTTTTTTTTTTTTCTTTTTTAGCTTTCCTGCTGTTTTTCTTTTCTATTGTATGTTGTAAATCTGGATGTTTGAGTGTGTGTTTTTCCAAGTGGATGTGGCTCTTTGTCCTATGACAAGTCCTGGCAGAGAGCAAGGAAACGTGCAGTTTTCAACCTACTCCCTGTGTTGACTGTAGCAAATAATCCAAGTGCTCTTGACCTTGGCTTCCTCAGCTATAAAAGAAGACATTTGTGTAATGTAATTTCTGAAATCATTTCAATTTTTAAAATCCGTGATGGATTTGTATTTGATTCTTTAAATAGTAGACTTTTAAATGGAGACTTTCTTGAGAAAAGCATTTTTTCTCTCTTCAATCTACTTTTTGTTATTCTTGTTTTTACCCAAATTCTCCCAAACACTCAAAAGTTGAATACTTAGTTGATGTTAATAGAATTTGATTAGGTTTGGGAATAAATATGTTTCTCTTCTTTTTTACTATTTTTTCTTATGTTAAGTTCTTCCAGCACATCTGAGAATCTTAGTAACATGCATCTGTTACTACTTAGATATTACATCAGAAAAATATCTACCATAGTTAGAGCGCCAAATGTCTCTCGAGCACTGTGTAACTACCTGTAAACGTTAGGTCTCATTCTTATAGCTGCCCTGAAAGAATGATATTTATTTACATTTCAGAAATAAAGAAACCAAGACTGGAAAAAGGTTAAAATCTTGTGCAGAGCCAGACATCATTAAGTTGCAGAAACCAAACTAAACTTAGGCTTTCCTAATTCAAAAGTTCTTTTTCTTTCTACTGCACCACACTGAATTTAAGAGTTACTATTAAAAGTCGAATGCATAAGTAGTCTTAAGGCAATTATTGAATAAAGCATTTTAAGGCAAATCATTTACATTTTATCAAATATAGCCAGTATATTTGAATTTCTGGAAGCACAGGCTAATTGTAAATGTGTCTTTCTTCTAGGCCAAATCCAGTTATAAGAAATGAGAGTAGGAACCAGGGTGCTCAGGGTAATGTGCTTCGCTCTCAAGGAACCTCTCAATAATTGGTTTAATTATATTGAATTAAACAATATGCTAACTTCTTTTGTTTTTGGACAAATATGATCTAAAATATATCTATTTAAGTAATTTACAAAAAAATTTTAAGAATAACGATTTTTGTTACAAGAAATTCTCAGTTAACAAAACATTGGATTGAGTTTATGAGATGTAATACCCAGCATTACTTGTGCAAGTAATAGGCCAAACTTTGGGACCCACTGGGGGGTAGTTTCTACATATGTTATATGACATAGTGAGCAAAATGATATTAAAGCTATATTTCCTATCTAAAATTATGTGCTCTTAAACCATGTTTTAAATAATTAGTAGCAAAGCAATAGATCCAGAAAAACCTGTAATACTTCCTTGAATTTCTTATAACAAATGGGAATCAGAGAAATTAGCAAGTTAATTTCTAATGTCTCTGAAAATTCTTACATTGAGTGACTCAAAGACTTTGATTTTTTTAATTTATGAAGTTCATTATGAGCCATGCAGCAAGTAGTAAATCATAATTAACATAATACCAGGGGCATTATGAAAATTATATGTCAATAAAGGTGATTTTAAAAAAAAGAAAATTTTTCTTAGGGAAAGAAAACAAATTTAAAGATATGTAAACGAAATGGTTCTTTCAAAAGAGCATCCCCAAAAAGAGAAATGGTATAAAACATAAATTTTAAAATTTACAAAATTGAGGTCATTTCAAGAAAGTAGTCAATTTAATAAATTAAGTAAAATACTTATGTGAAATATTTTTAAGTTAAAAATGATAGAAATAGTAAATAAAATTTCATATATTATTTTTTTCCAAAAAATTATGTTGTTATTGATTACTTTCTATTAGTGGCAATGTTTTTCTCCATTTGTGAATAAAAATGAATGCCTTAAGGACTCGTGAAGGAAAAGGCCATTCTGAAAAACAAAATCAGGTAGAAATTGGTAATGTATTATTTTGCAAATTGCTACAAGAGAAAGTTATTTGGTGGAATAAGGGAAAAAATCCCATTGATATTTGTTATTTTATTTATTTATTTCCTTGAAACAATTTTTAGCGTTTACTATTTGTGAACTTCCTTACTAATACCTTGAGATACTTTGTGTTGACGATTGATGGTTCCTGTCCCCTGGGTATGTGTCACAAAAGCTCTGGGTAATACTGCTTTCAAGCTAAAGGATTGTAGTAGTGAAGTCTTCAGAAAAGCTTTGCTGTCTTCACTGCAATTATAAATAAGGTCACTGACTGGGAATTGAGATGAAGAAGGAGTTGTTGGATAAATGGAGGAAGAGAAGAAATGGGAGAGTAAATGGAAAAGGGAAGTATGATCTCATTTCTAACAAGTGTCAAGAACTTACTTCAGACAAATGATCTTGATTTTAAAATGAGACTTTTAACAGTGGTTGTGTTTCTCCAGCCATATTCAGCTACAGTAGGCAGAGCTGCCTTTTATAGGGATTAGGGTTTAGCCAAGTAAGGAGAAGGAATTAGAGGATATATAAAACAAAGTGATTTTAATGACTTTTAATAAGTTTTTAATGAATTTTAATACATTTCAAATTATTAAATCTTAATTCAGTGTGATTATTTTATGATGTATTGGTTCAAGATATTTTAATTTGGTTGTCAATTGAATAAATGGTCATTCAGTTTTTGCCTCCATGTTTTAGTCTTAGAGAGTCACATAAATGGTGAAAGCACCTTCATTTACACTATGTTATTCAAATTGCATATGATAATTGCATTTCTCCAGTATACTTACTTCCAGTGCCCCAGATCCTTTACCTGAGGCAACTTATTCATGAAACAGCTTCTTAAGGTTAACTGCTTTTACTATTTGAATATTTTCCAAGTCTTTTCTTCTTAAACCCACAAAATTACTGTCTTCCTCTTTAAACTCCACTTTTCTAAAGATAGGGATCTATAGAGACATGCTAGATTTTTCAGTTTACATAGACTTATTTACTAAAGCCTTTGTATCACTTCAGTAGTTTTTGAGTGAACTAAACATGAGTCATGCTAGCAGCTTATACCCACTTCCACAGCTACTCACATAACAGCCTCTCTCTTCATTAGCAATCACTGCTTCCGGGGAAGATGAACTTATCTCTGTGCCATAACGGATGGAGCAGGACGGATGGATACCAATTGAAGAAGACATGTACGACATAAGTATCAGCCTGTTATTTTCTCAGATAAAGCCCTCCTCTCTTTAGTTTTCCTTTTTCCTTTTATAAACATCTGAAGGGTTTAGAGCACATAAATAATATTGTTTTACAGATACTCGGCATTGAAAAGTAATGTGCAGATAGTAACTGAAGTCATCATTCAGAAGGACGAAGGTGAGAGCAAGCTCCAGTAGCCAGTTGTGGGGTCTGAAGATGCAAATGGAAAAAAAAAAAAAAAAAAAAAAAACACATGGCATCTTCTGTTGACCTCTGTGTTTGCTGCATGGTATTTCTTTCATACTGTTTTCTTGATTATTTTCATCAAGTTCTTAAAAACCTTTATGTTCAAACATTGCCTTTAAAATATACCACTTCCACAGCTCCTGCTAAGAATAGGTGACTGCTCATCCTGTTCACCAAATTTCTGATACTTTTCTGGTATTTTTTTTTTAACATTTCTGAATGTTCTTTGTGGGAAAAAGAAAATAGATGAACTTACAAATAAAAATTAAAAAATTACTGACATATGATCTTTCATCCTTCTTGTTTGTGAAAGTATTTTAATTCCTTTAATAGCACCTTTTAAAACTTTGTACAAGGCATAACACCTTGAATTCCATAGGCATTCAATAAATACTTCACATTCATCATGTGAAAATAGCATACGCCCCAGTATCCCTAGTCATTCTGTTGATAGTGCTTAGCATAGATAACAAGACCGAGATTATATCTGAGCCTTATCACTGGGAAATTATCAAGTTGGGTAAGTTTGTCTTTGGCTCCTTTCTGTGTTTGGTCTACATGGTCTCTCTAATCTTGGCACTTTTTCCTAACACTTGGTTTTCTGGTGCAAACTTGGAGTTCAACACTTATTCCTTGCAAACAAAAATAAAAATAAATGTAGACAAATCTCACCATTCCTTGTTTTTAACTATTAGAAAAATATATCTGTGTGAATTAATTCATACTAAAGTTATAGAAATTGAAAGCTGAATTATTGTCTAAACCATGTTTTCATTTTGATATTAGTTACATGAACTATATTTCTAAGGGTACAATTTGAATAAAGAGATTTGTTGTCGTTGGGTATATATTTCATATATTTAAAACTCTTAAATTGTACCAGGCCCTCTTATTTTTAGTATCCGATAGTGTTCACAGCTTCCATGTATCTCTGAAAACCCAGTAATATAATTTTAAAAAACTAAAATTTGTTTATAACTTTAAAAGAGTAAAAAAATTATTTATTCAAATATGGAATATATTAGAAGCTGCATTTATAAATATACTAGATACAAAAATATGGTTTTCTTTTACATAAAGCAATTGAATCCTTAATTACCATTTGATCCAGCAATCCCATTACTGGGCATCTACCCCAAAGAACAAAAATCGCTCTATGAAAAAGACACCTGCACCCGAATGTTTATAGCAGCGCAATTCACAATTGCAAAGGTGTGGAAACAGCCCAAGTGTCCATTAATACATGAGTGGATTAGTAAAATGTGGTATATGTATACCATGGAGTACTATTCAGCTTTAAGAAACAATGGTGATATAGCACCTCTTGTATACTCCTGGATAGGGTTGGAATGCATTCTACTAAGCGAAGTATCCCAAGAATGGAAAAACAAGCACCACATGTACTCACCATCAAATTGGTAGTAACTGAACATCACATAAGTGTACATATA
>RJWJ010005804.1:0-66008 GCA_004363605.1 Indri indri
GCTGGACCCCAGAATTATGCCTACACTTTTCAGTCTCTGCATGTCTTTGTGGCAATGCTATCATGAATCATTTTACTCAGGACTTTAGATTGACAACATAAAAAAACTAATTCAAAATAATTAAGATCGTTTTATCAAATGAGCCACGGTTTACTACAGTCAACTTGAGCACAATGATATATATTAATAAACTATAAATTTTATGCTTTGTGTTTCAACCGTTAATATCCATTGTTTCTTAAATTGGTGAAATCATTAGCAATATGGGGCTTTAAAAAGACTGTCTCTATTCTGATGTAATCCATATCTTCTTCCTCTGCCTCCATCCTGAATCTGATATTCTTCTATGGCTGATACTCATCTACATTTGGGCAGTGTATTTCTTATATCAGACCTATTAATTGCAGACGATTCTGTGTCCCTATCTGCAATACCTCAAACTTCACACTGTCTGTACAGCTTCAGCAACTAGATTTGTGTGGCTTTAGCAATCCCTTTTCTTCCTTTGCTACTGGACAGATTTATTCAAAGCCTGGAACTATTGCACAGTTTCTTCAGAATGTTTGATATCTCTCTCCCAAGAGTGGTTTTTTTCTCTCTGTGCTGTGCTGTTGCTTTCAGAACTTACTCTCTAACTTTCTTCTGTGCCTATGCTCAGCTGCGCAGTACTTCGCTCTTTTAATGGCTGAATAATATTCCATTCATTGTATGTATATACCACAATTTGCTTATCCATTAATCTGTAATTCAGTGTTTCACTTTTTTCCACATGATTTTACATTCCCATTTGTAATGTACCAGGATTCCTATTTCTTCACATACACACCAACACTTGTTATTTTCCATTTTTTAAATAGTAATCATCCTAATGGGTGTAAAGTGGTATTTCATTGTGGTTTTGACTTACATTTTCTTAATGACTAATGAAGTTAAACGTTTTTTTCATGCGCATGTATGCCTTTTGTTTTTTTTTTTAGAAGCAAAGTCTTGCTCTGTTGCCCAGGCTGGAGTGCAGTGATGCAATCATAGCTCACTATAACTTTAAAGTCCTGGGCTCAAGTGATCATCTTGCCTCAGCCTTCTAAATAGCTAGGACTATAGGTGTGTGCCACCATACCTGACTAATTTTTTTTTACTTTTCTTTTTTTCTGTAGAGACAGGGGTCACACTATGTTGCCCATGCTGGTCTCAAACTCCTGGCTTGATCCAACCTCCATTTCTTAAAAAAGTACCATTTGAATTTTGATAGGGATTGCATTGAATCTGTAGATCATTTGGGGAGTATTGCCATCTTAGCAATAGTAAGGTTTTTTATACATGACTGTGGAATGTCTTTCCATTTAATTAGGGATTATTTAATTTATTTCAGCAGTTTTGATGACTATTGTCATCCAAATGATGAGTCTTTTTCTTTTTCTTGACAAATTGCTCTGACTAGGATTTCCAGTACAATGTTGAGTAGCAGTGATGAAAACAGGCACCCTTATATTGTTTCTACTCTTAGGGGGAAATCTTTCAGTCTATAACCATTCAGTATGATAAGCTTCCTTATCTTCTGGTCTTTGGTTGTGGTCGGACAATAGGAGGCATGAACTAGATTTAGGAGAGCAGGAGGGGAGTGCAGTCAAGTTCTTAGTCTGCTGGCTTCCTCTCTGATGGGTCTCCATGAGTTGGTTGTGTTCCTCTGCAGAAGACCACAGCTCCTATCAGGTGGCCTTCTTCTCATACAGCCATTCCCTCCCTTCCTTGCCCATTTAGGTCTAGGGTTGGTGAATGCTCCCTACCATGGCTAGCCCTAAGGTACTCTACCAAACTTGTTGGTTACTCTAAGCCCTGCCCGCCCTTTTGTAAATTGTTCCTCCATTTGACTCTCCACAATTATTCATTTGGAATATACCATGTCTTTCCTGCTGGGACTCTAATTCAAAGACCTAACACTTAGTATATGGGCACATCTCTCTGAACTGAAGTCAGCCTGCAGCAGTCCAGCAAGATACCCAAGATGTGGAAAGTTTTAACAATCACCTTGCAGTCTTTTCTGGCTTTTGAACATACATAAGTCTGTGACTGGGTGTGGAGTAGGAGGAATTTGGTGAGAGCAAGGAAGAGAGCTTGCTGCCTTTTGTCAGCTATGCACCTGAGAGATAAGACTTGCCCAAACCATAAGGTTCTTTATCCCAATCAGAATCATTGAATCGAAGATTTGGGACTATAACCTCTTGAAATGGGAACAAAAATATTCCTTCCACCTTTGCTTCTGATTCTGTTCATGATCCCTTGCCAATATCCTGGTTAGCCCCTGACAATGATACGCTGAATGCTTGAACTTTGGGACTTGAGGCTCCCAAGGATTCAAGCCCAGCCCAACTCTTGGTTTATATTTAATAACTGCCTTCTCCCCAGTGCCTAACGGACCCCACCTCTCTTGGCCCAGGGACACTTATGTGCTGGCAACATTTTTGTACTATATTCATTTCCTGAGGCTGACACAACAAATTCCAAAAAAACCTGGGGGGCTTAAAACAGCAGAAATATTAATATATTCTCCCACAGTTCTGGAGGCTAAAAGTACGAGATCAAGATGTCAGCAGGTCCGTGCTTTCTCTGATGGGTTTAGGGAAGAATCCTTCTTGCCCCTTCCTGGCTTCTGGAGGTTCTCAGCAATTCTTGGCATTTGTGAGCTTAAATAATAGAAGTATCACTCCAATCTCTGCCTCTGTCATCACAAGTCTATCTTCTCCCTGTGTGTCTCACTCCTCCTCTTATAAGGCCACCAGTCATATTGGATTAAGGGCTCACCTAATTATATCTGCAATGACCCTGTTTCCAAATAAGGTCACATTCTGAGATACTGGGAGTTAGGACTTCAACATATCTTTTTTGGAGACACAATTCAACCCATAACAATTTATATTTATCCTTTGCAAGGACTTGCCTCTACCTCTCTGATTCATTGCAGTCCTGGGAGAGAAAATCTTACCTATAAAAAATTTTAGAACTTTTTATTCAAGGAAAGCAATAGGTGAGCAGAAAATAAAGAGCCCTCAACTAGAAGTCAAAGGACAGGACTATAGTGCCAGGTATGACATGATTTTACTGTGTGAACTTTCAAGCCACGTGATCTCTGTGCACTTCAGTTTCCTCGCCTATAAAAGCAGGAGCCAGGCTCAACTGTTGCCAAGGCAGGTCTGTTGAGGTCCCAAATTCTAAGGCTTCAACATGTGCATCCAGTGCTAATAAATCTTTTGTAAGTGATACTGTGGACTTGTTTAAACTATTTCCTCAGACTGCTTACGCTCCAGGTCTCTCTGGGTTCATTTCCAATAACTCTCCTGTTGTCCGTTAAGATAGTTTGGTTTATTTGAAAACATCTGGAGGATTCACTAGCCTTAATCCCAAGTGTCAAATGTAAAGGCCCTATTTAAAGCTCCATAATTGGAGCCAGATGTTTCTCCTAATGCTATTAAATCCTCTCATCTAATCTTTTGTGTGTGTGTGTGTGTGTGTAGAGGAGTCTTGTTATATTGCTCAGGCTGATCTTGAACTCCTGGCCTCAAGCAATCCTCCCGCCTCAGCCTCCCAAAGTGCTGGAATTACAAGTGTGAGCCACCATGCCTGGCCTCATCTAATCTTGATTCAAGGAATATTGTGGAGTTTCCTTTTGGGGAGACTCAGAAACATGTGGGGTCAGAGGGGGAAGGGAGAGAACATTTAAGATCATGCTATATAACCTCCCTTATCATCTCACCTGTGAACTTGGCTCCCATATGTCGCTCCCCTGACTTATCTGTATCTGTGACTCCTCCAAGGTAGGTGCTCTGTCACATTTATCTCTGAGTGTGCACACTCACATGCATTAGCCCAAAAAAAGGATCTGGCCCAGAGCCAGCATTGGAGGGAGAAAGGGAAGGAGGGAGAGAGATCATTCATGAGACATTTCATCCCTGTTCTATTTCTATCCCACCTTCCTCCTCTGATCCCCTAAACTCAGATCCTCGGATCTAGGAACTGATTCTCCTTTTGTAAAAAATTATGGTAAAAGATATATATAACATAAAAATTCACCAATTTTATCATTTTTAAGCATATAGTCCAGTGGCATTAAGTGTATTCACATTGCTGTGCAACCATCAGTACCACCCATCACCAGAACTTTTTCAGCTTCCCAAACTGAAATTCTGTACCCATTAAACAATAACTCCCTATTTCCCTCTCTCCCTAGCCACTGACAACCACTGTTCTACTTTCCAACTCTATGAATCTGTCTATTCTAGGTATCTCATATAAGTGGAATCATGTAATATTTGTCCTTTTGTGTCTGGCTTATTTCACTTAACATAATGTCTTCAAGGTTCATCCATACTGTACCATGTGTCAGAATTAGGAACTGACTCTTCTTGAGAGCTGCAGAATCTTTAAATTCCCTTCCGATGCTGAGATCCTCTACCTCTGCAGGAAGGCGTATCTTCTTTGGTTAATCAAGAGCAAGCACAGGACTGATCCAGCCTCCTGGTCTTCACCACACTGTCTTTGCAACCAGGCTTTTGGGACCTGTCAGCTTTAGAGCTTCCTTGGCCATCATTCATTTATTCATTTGACAGATACTTGCTGGATATCCTGCTCTGCCTCAGTCCTATGCTGGGTGTTTATAACCCGATGAAAAGAAACAGATCTATAATAAATGTAAAATAAGGTGCTCACGGCTTCTAAGATATGGAGATATGTGTTATATTATGGAGTTCATGTAGACACTAGAGTGGGGTTTCATATATAACTAAGAGAATGAGAAAAGTCTGCAGAAGAAGTGACTCTCTGAATCTTGGCAGAAGAGTAAATGTTCTCTACGGTGAAACAGGATCAGGCGAGGAGTATACCAGGCAGGAGGCTCTGCCAGAGCAGAGGCATCGAGGCAGGGCTCAGCCTTGTGTATCTGTGAAATTGCCAGTGAGCTGGCCTGACTGGAGCACAGTGTGTTGGGGGATGGAGGGAGTGAGGAAAGGCACCCTGAAAGAATGGGCTGGGAAGCTGTAGAGAAAGGCGTGGGCCAAGTCACCGTGCTAGGTAGTGAATGTGGTTTTATCCTCAGGACAATCAAGACCCATGGAAGGTTTTAAGAAGGGTGACATGGTCAAATGTGTGTTTTATACAATCTCTCTAGTGGCCAGTGTAGGGACTGTGAGACTAGAGGGGAGAGGCCAGGTAGGAGGTTATTGCCTTAGACCAGGTGAGGGGTAACACAATCATGCTGGCTCATACTGGCTCGTGAAAACCCACTGTCAAATTTTCAGGAATTTTGCAAGCTGGTTATTAAAAACAGTCGTTGTTAAAAATTAAATTATATAAACTTAATTAAATATATTTTTCAAATGGTAATAAATATTTAAAATTCATTACTTCCTAATTGTTATATCATTATCTTTGTTCTTAAGGTAATTTACTTCTATTTGATGTGTATGGTGGAGATACTGTATTAATATAATGGTGTGCTGTTGCGCATCTCTTCCCAACAAAGCATTCAACAACATCGCATTGGTAACTAGAAATCAACCATCGTGGGAATATTTATACTATGGACATCAGCAGCTGCTTTAAATCGAACATCCTCCACAAGCCCCCGCTCCCCGTGTGCCAGTTATTTGACATTTACCAGCACACCACTGGATGGGGTCACCGTGGCCTGGAGAGATATGCTCAGAGAAAGGGAAAGTAGTAGAAACTTCTGGCCCTTATCTGGGCAGAGTCAATGTGCTAGTTTTTAAAAACTCCCCTACTTTCAGTAGCCTTTCTCTGCGGGGGCGCTGTGCTGTTCTACAGTCCATCAAGGACTTTGCATTAGGAAACAGGTATTCTTTTAATTCCCAAGGACTCTACTGATTCTATAGGGCCTCGACTGCAGGGCCAAAGATGTCATTTTCTTGGCCAGTAATTCACAACCGAGGGAGAGTGGAATGGCAAAAATCCCCTGTCTTCACCCCACCTCCCTGAGGTTTTGATTGAATAAGTCTGGGCATCCTTGGGAAGGTTTAGCAGCAGTCACAGGGGTATGATAAGATCACATTTTCATGTTACAGATTATACCATCACTTTAGACTAAAGAAGAATGAAGTAAAGAGGGTGGGAGCAGAGGCAGGAAGACCAGCTGAGCAACTGTGGCAGTCATCCTGGGAGAGGTGACAAGAACGAACTGGGGCAAATGGCAGTCGGGGATGGACCTGGTAATGCGACAGAGGCACAATCAACAATCCATAGTGACTGAATGAGCGCGAGGGAGGAGAGAGCCACTGGGAGCCATTTATTGAGACAGAGAAACCAGAGGAAGGCAGATTTCCTAGGGGACTGACTGCTTTTGGACTTACTGACTTTGAAGTGCCTTTGGCCATCCAGTTGGGGAAGCCTGGTAGGCAATCGGATATAGAGGGAAGGGGCTCCGAGAGAGAGGTCCGCATGTACATGTGTTGTATGTTTGGGAGTCTTCAGCTGAGATTTGATCATTGAACCCTGGGGCAGAAATGAATGTATCGAGGGACGTATGTAGAATGAAAAGAGAATCAAGGCCAGAACCCTGGGGATTGGTCCCCAAGGTTTCAGAGGCAGACCAAGGAGCTAGCAGCATAGGCTTGCGTGGGAATGATCAGATACTGCTACAGCCTGGCAAGAGATGTAGGAGAAAACACTGGGAGGCAGCGGTGACTTTGGGAAGAGAGTTTGGGAGACAGGACTAATTGTGGTGTCAGATAACAGCAAGAGATAAAGGAACATGGAAACTGGAGAGGCCCCTGGATGTGTGGGCAGCCAGGAGGCCCCCAGAGCCCATCTTCAGAGCAACCTGCACAACGTGGGGAGGCAAAGCCACAGTGCTTCGATGTGAGGGGGATGGGGGAGACGAGCTCATGGAGAAACACAAAGAAAGTCTTCTTTGGAGGGCCATGCGACAGAGGGACCCAGGTCAAGGGAGCTTTGTGTGGGGCTGGGGCGGGGGGCGGGGGGTTGGTGGTGTTTTTCAGATAGGAGAGACTTGAGCATGTTTGTGTCTGCAGGAGAGTAGAGAAGAAGTTGGGAAGACTGGGAATGATCAATCGAGTGACCCACCAAGGTAGACAGAGAAACCCTGGGAGTGGCAGGATTTCTCAAACTTTTAATGTGCACAGGGATCACCTGGGGATCTTGTTAAAATTCAGATTCTGATTCGGTAGGTCTGGGGTGGGGCCTGAGATTTTCCTATTCTAACAAACCTGCAGGTGATGCTGAAGCTGCTGGTTGGTGAACCACACTTTGGGCAGCAAGGCGCTGGAGCCTGGAATTATTATATACCATTGTGTGTTCATTCGTCTGTCTCTCTCTCTACACCCTGAAGCAGGATCCTTCCAGATAATCCCTACTGTCTAATATAGTACCTGTCTTATAGAAGTTTCTTGAATTCATTGAATATATGAAGATGTTCATTAGGTACTATTTATAACAATGAAAAAGTGGGAAAGAACGAAGTATAGTAACACAAGAATAGATAAGTAAATTATGATACGAGTATGCCTTGGAATATTCATAAGTAATTAAAGTGGTCATTATGAAATTCATATAATAATAGGGGAAGATTCCTATGATAAAATTTTAGAAAGCTTGTTAATTTGTACTTATATTATGATAGCCACTATGTGAAATTATGCATTTGGACAAGAACTAGAATGGAACAGAAAAATTAAGCAAGTTTGATTTGGTGGGGCAATAGGATCATGGATGAATTTTTACACTTGGATTTCTGTTGATGTTATAAAAATAATCCTGTTACACATATGAAAGAAAATAAATTAAACATGGCTGTTCTAACTGTGGAAAATCAAAACAGAAGTAAGTAACCCTCCATGTGGTGGCTTAGATTTGGGACTGTAGGTATTATTTAAAAATATATATGTTAACTTTTCTTTACACAGTTACTCTTTTATTCTGATTTGACAGCTTCTCTCGTCCTTTGTCCCTTCTTTCCTTCCTTTCTTTCCTTTCTTTGCCTTCCTTCTGCCCTCCCTTTTTAAAAGACATCTCTCCCTTAAGGAATTCCTGTTCCCAGTGATATCTCATCAAAGAAGCGTATGAATAGCTGACATTATGTAATGCTTTGACATTTGGCATTCCCAAGGCATTACCCCACCCCTGATGCAGAATAAGTTGTCAGAGCATGAAATTGGTATTTTTACATATTCTTAATGTACAGATGTCAGTCTGAAAACCATTCACTAGCATTATGATTGCATTCTTTGTCTCGTTTTCTTTCTATGCCAAGATCTGTTCTTGTGATTTCTTTTCTTTTGGGAGTTTCAAAGAGGGAAGACAAAACTTTAATAATCCAGTTTACTGATTCTGCCAAAAGGTAAAAGTAAACTTTCAGGTCTCCAACCATTTTTGGCAATGATATTTCTGGCACAGGGGCAAATATGTAACAAGAAGGACCAGATGTAAGCTGGAAATACAATCAGTGGCCCCCTTGATGGTGACAGATTCCTTGGTGTGTTTCAAATCAAATATGCTTGCAGTTTATGAGTTTGTTGTTCTGAGTTAATCACATGAATGAATAGCCTAGACTTATGGGAGGCACAGCATGTCTAAGAAATAATAACATTGTAGAAAATATACAAGGTACGACTCGAAAGGGATTTAGAGACACCCGGGTCCATCCTCCATGTACTCAGCAATGCCCCTATAGGATTCCTGACAGATGGGCATCCAGTCTATGTCTGAATACCTCCAGTGATGGGCATCTCACCACCTCATGAAGCAAACTGTTTCATATTTGAACAGTCCAGTCGGCAAATACTGCCCAGGATCATGTCCTCCTTGTATTAACAGCGCCACCTCCTTTGGGGGAACTGCTACTTCTTCATTCCATGTGGTTCCGACAGAATAGCCAGCCACGGGAGTCAGCCTCCTTGGCCACAGGGGTGGCGTGTGCTGCTCCCTGGCCTGTTTGCCTGTGTATCCATTATTTGCCCCTCTCTGTATTGCACGTTGTAGGGGGACGACCACTCAGCCTTTATGTCCCAGGCCCTCTGTCAGCTAGGATGGGGCGGGGAGGGGTCTGACCTATGGGAGGTATTGACAGGAGATTGGAGGGTGAAGAGAAGGAGAGGCCAAAGTATTTCTCCTCCTCCTCCTCTCTCTCTCTCTCTCTCTCTCTGACTGCAGCTGCATTATTTCTTCCGCAGCTTGGTTCAAGCTTCCGCTGGGCAGATCCACCATGGTTCCAACTTCACTGGGTGACTCCAGCAATACCACTTCCTCCCTTTATCCTTCCAACTTAGGATTGGCAGCAGGTTCTAGCTGTTGGTGATATCTGGGTTGCTTCACTATTCTCAGATAGGCATCTGAAACTCTTCTATCACTTGTGTATAACCAATAAATTTCCTCTATTAAATATTGTACTCAGAGTGGTTTCTATTCCCTGATTGGATCCTCGCTGATACAGTTCAGCATGTGACCCAGGCCTGACAATCATAATGCCTATTTCTGGCCACAGTGATAGGTTCAGGGATGGGCATATGCCCTAAACTGATATCAGGAGTCCTTCTCTGGGCCTGGCATGGTGGCTCATGCCTGTACCTTTGGGAGGTGGAGGCGGGAGGATCACTTGAGGCCAGATGTTTGAGACAAACCTGGGCAAGTGCAAGACCCCCCTCTCTACAAAAATAGAAAGATTAGCCTGGCATGGTGGTGCACACCTGTAGTCCCAGCTACTTGGGAGGCTGAGGCAGGAGGATCGCTTGAGCCCAGGAGTTTGAGGTTGCAGTGAGCTATGATGACACCACTGCACTCTAGCCTGGGTGACAGAGCAAGACCCTGTCTCAAGAAAAAAAGAGTCCTTTTCTGGGGCTCTCTACACTCTTCCTGATGGAGGTTACTGAGGTTGGACGGGATAAGATTGGAGTCTGCAGCCATGTCTACAATGTCCATGTGCACAGTGAGAGAGAATGAAGCTAGCACAGAGAAAGAACCAGCAAGGGGATGGGGAGACACCCAATGACATCCTTCAAGTCCCTAAGGTCCCTGAAGCTCTATCCTGAACTACCTATGTACACAAACCAATGTAGTTTTTTTTCCCTTAAGCTTCCTTGATTTGGGTTTCTGTCACTTGAAACCCCAAAATAAGCCTGATTATCAGAGACAAATTTAGTTACTACAAAAATATTCCCTGGAGGAAGCCCAAATTTACTTCTTTGCAACCTCCCCAGTCAGTCTGGTTTTCAGCTCTGGGGCCCACAGCATTCTGGCCCCTACCCACCTTATGCAGCCCTTCTCGCCTCCAGCAGGATCCAGGCCACCCTGTTTGCCCTTCCTGGCCCTACTGCACTCTCTTCTCCCTTCCCCAGTGTCCCATGCCTCTACTGGCTCCCATTGCTCCCATCGGGCTCTCTTCAGCATGCTTTGCTGACTCACCCTTGCCTTTCCCTCCAAAATGTAATGTTAGCAAAAGCCTCTGGCACAAGTAACTGGTCAGAAGCATTCCTGACTCGCCCTATCCAAGAGGGGCATTTGATGGCTCTCTTTTCATGGCCCTTAAGATACTGAGGGCAGCCTTTGTGTTCCTGTCACCCTCCTGTCCCCCTCAGGACTGTAGAACCCCATGGCCTTCAGTCATTCCTCATATTTTGAGGTCTCTGGTCCCAACCAGCCTGGTGCTCTCCACTCACTGTGTTCAGAATGATCACCAGAGATGCTATGTCTTTGAGAGGTGGGTTCTGCTTTTCACTGGGGAGCCAGGGCAGAGGAGCTAGAGAAGACTGTTTGCTGTTAAAGATGGCAGCCCAAGTGACCACAAATCCACTAAAACATGGGCATTTTTATTTTTAATCCTTGTAACACATCCTACAAAGTGAGTATTGTCATACCCATTTTTTGGATGAAGAAACTGAGATTTGGGGAAGTTAAGCAACTTGCTCTAGGTTACACAGCCAGTAAGGGGTGAAGATGAGACTTAAACAAGGCTCCAGGAGCCATCTCCTGCCCCTCCCTTTTCCACTAACTACATATGTTTTTAGAAACCAAGGAGAGAAAGAGAAGGAGAGAGAGAGAGAAAGAGAGAGAGTGCACATATCTTTCCCTGCTACGAAGCCCTGATGTGTTCTTCTGGTTGCAGAGATGCAGGAGATTCAGTGAAGGTCGATTGAGGCATTCCAGTGGGCATGGATATCAGATTTCTGCAAAAAGAAGGGCTAAAAAATGGAGTGGAGAGACTCGCATTTAAAAAGTGTGTATTGGCACAAGAACAGAGACATAGACCAATGGAACAGAACTGAGAATCCAGATATAAAACCATCCTCATTTAGCCAGCTAATCTTTGACAAAGCAGACAAAAACATACACTGGGGGAAAGAATCCTTATTCAATAAATGGTGCTGGGAAAACTGGATAGCCACATGTAGAAGACTGAACCAGGATCCACACCTTTCACCTCTCACAAAAATCAACTCATGGTGGATAACAGACTTAAACCTAAGGCATAAAACAATAAGAATTCTAGAAGAAAATGTTGGAAAAACTTTTACAGACATTGGCCTAGGCAAGGAATTTATGAAGAATACCCCAAAGGCAATCACAGCAACAACAAAAATAAATAAATGGGACCTGATCACATTAAAAAGCTTCTGCACGGTCAAGGAAACTATCACGAGAGCAAACAGACAACCTACCGAATGGGAAAAAATATTCACATTTTACACATCCGATAAAGGGCTGATAACTAGAATCCATATAGAATTCAGGAAAATCAGCAAGAAAAAATCAAACAACCCCATTAAAAAATGGGCAAAGGACACGAACGGAAACTTTTCAAAGGAAGATAGACTAATGGCCAACAAACAGGAAAAAATACTCAACATCTCTAATCATCAGGGAAATGCAAATCAAAACCACAATGAGATATCACTTATCTCCAGTGAGAATGGCCTTTATCAAAAAGTCCCAAAACAATAAATGTTGATGCAGATGTGGAGAGACAGGAACACTCATACTCTGCTGGTGGGACTGCAAACTAGTGCAACCTCTTTGGAAAGTAATATGGAGATACCTCAAAGAGCTACAAATAGAACTACCATTTGATCCAGTAATCCCATTACTGGGCATCTACCCAAAGGAAAAAAAAGACATTCTATAAAAAAGACATCTGCACTTGACTGTTTGTAGCAGCACAATTCACAATTGCAAAGATGTGAAAACAACCCAAGTGCCCATCAATACATGAGTGGATTAATAAAATGTGGTATATGTATACCATGGATTTCTATTCAGCCACAAAAAACAATGGTGAGCTAGCACCTCTTGTATTATCCTGGATGGAGCTGAAGCCCATTCTGCCAAGTGAAGTATCCCAAGAATGGAAAAACAAGAACCACATGTACTCACCATCAAATTGGTATTAACTGATCAACACTTAGGTGCACATATAGTAATAACATTCATCAGGTGTCAGACAGATGGGAGGGGGGAGAATGGGATGGGTATATTCACACCTAATGGGTGCGGTGCACACCGTCCGGGGGATGGACATTCTTGAAGCTCTGACTTGGGTGGGGTAAAGACAACATACATAACCTAAACATTTGTACTCCTGTAATATGCTAAAATAAAAAAATAGCAATATAACAAAAAAATAAAATAAAAAGTGTGAAGCCAAAATCCATGGCCCTCATGATTTTGGCATTGATTTACACAGTGCACTTACCTCAGGGCATCTGGAAGAATCCTTTCAATTTTTTTTTAAAGTGTGTAATACAGATCCTGTGACAGAGGAATCCTTTCAACCAATGAGTAAAGCCCAGAGGAGAAAAGGGTTTGCCCGAGGCCACACAAGTTAGAGGCTGAGCTGGGAGCGTGTGGGGGCTTTCGACTGCTGACTGGGGGCTATGTTCTTTGAGCTGGAAGGAGAGGGACTGAGTCCCAGGCAGCACCAGTCACTTTGGCCAACATCAGTTTCAAATGCTGATGTGACATTTCCAGCCCCCACCTCACCCCACCCCTCCCCATAGCCATCTAGGCTCCCTCAAGAACCTTGTCTGCCAATATGCAGACATCCTGGACTCCAAGAACCTTAGAAGCCTCTAGCTCAGACCCTTCAATCTGCAAATGGAGACAGTGAAGCCAGAGAGAGGATGGGGCATCTCATGGTCACATGGTAAATAGTTCACTCATTTGATCAACAAACTTTTATTGAGCACCTACAATCTGCCAGGCCCTGTGCTGAGCACTGGGGAAAACCAGTCGCCCTTGTGGAGCTTTCAGTCTAGAGAGAGAGGCAATAAACAATTAGAGGTAATTAATCAATTATTATACAAATTACGTTGAGTGCTGTGAATGAAACAATGTGCTGTAATTCAGAATAACCAGGGTTGGGGGAGAATATATTCTAGATAAGGTTGAGGAAGGTCTTCCTGAGGAGATGACATTGGCTGGAGACTTGGAGGTTGAGAAGGAGCTAAGCTTGCAGAAAGCCAGAGGGAAGAACATTCCAGGCAGAAGGAGTGACCTGAACTAAGTAAGGGTCTAAGAATAACAATTTCTAATATTTATCTAACACTTACTATATGCCTGGCACTGTTCTAAACACATTACATATATGACCTCATTTATTCTTCACAACAGCCCTCTGAGGCAGGCAACATTATTATCTCCATTCTCAGATGAGGAAATGTTAAGAGGTTAAGTATCTTGCACAAGGCTGAACAGCTAGTAAGTAGTAGAGCCAGGCTGGTCCGATGGTAGTGGGTTATCAGAACTTATTAACATTAGTGTCACTAAAGTTGGTATACAACCCCCCACTGCTAAATTTGACTGGCTTAAAAAAAAAAAAAAAAAGTAGTACAGCTGGCATTCAAACCCATTCAAACCCAGAGCCCATATGTTTGACCATTTTGCTATGCTGACAAAGTTCAGGCTGGAACCCAAGTCTCCCGACTTCTATTTCTATGTTTATTCCATGATCATCTACACTTGTACATGTATTTACACATACACACTCCCAAGTTCCCTTTCGGGAATCTGTATATAAATAAGGGACCTCCCAGGGCACCTTCTACAATCAGGAGTTGTTAGAATTGAGATGCCCATGAGGAATTTGTGCTGACACCCTACCCTAAGGGGTGCTGTCACCCACTCTAGAGTCTGGCTTCAGGTCTCATGTGGCAATTTCCTAGGTGTGGCCCCCAGTGCAGACAGCTCTGGGAAACTGGTTGAAGATGGTGGCAGGGAGGGAAATGATGGCTCATTGCAGGCCTATTTGGGGCCTGAACAGAAAGCCCAGGGCTACGGTAGACTCCATTCAGTGATATATGGTCAGAGTCCAGGTCATCCCTAGGAGGCAGGTCATGGACCATGGTAGTCATAGAAACTGGCTAGAAAAGGCCAGAGCTCCACAAGGATGGAGATGACCTAATGCTGGCAAGTTGTCAAGAATTCAAGGTTGCTTGAGACCCATACTGCCTCCTACCTTTCTTTGACTTCATTCATTTATTGAGCATTTAATCATTGATTAATTTATTCATCTGGTCATTTATTTATTCGTTCAACAAATGTTTACTCTTCTACATGGCAGCCCCTCTGCAAGGCAGCGGGAATACAAAAACAAGTAAGAAGTGGTCCCTACTCTAGAGGAGCTCACAGTCTAGTGGGTTGGAGAGGGCATGATTCAGAGAAGAATTCCTGGGGGCGGTGACACTAAGCAGAATCTCTCTGGAAGGAGTAGAGAGGGAAGAGCAGTGCAGACAAAGGAAACAGCAAGTGCAAAGCTACACTGATGTGAGGGAGCCTGGCTCAGCTGGGTAGACGCAAAGCTTGCTGGTACACTCATGAAACCTGAATATGGAGGGTATGAGGATAAAGGGCTGCAGGGCGAAGCCATAAAGAGGAATGTGTCACCCTGCCTTTGTTCCAAGGCAATGGTTAGGTAACACATGACAAAGTACAGAGGATACAGGCCTGGGGATCTGGAGACTGGGGTCCAACGTGAGCTCTGCCACTAATTCAGTAGGTGACCCTGGGCAGGTCTCTTTTGCTCTCTGGACTTGAGTTTGACCCTCTGTAAAACTACAGGGGAGGATTATGATGATGTCTTCGGGGCTCTCTTCCAGCTCTATCATTCTGTGATTCTAAATCCCTTTATAACAAACTCTAGGAGAGGAGCTTTGCTCTTGCAAATGGAGTGTAAAGTTAATCCTGCCCGTGCTGAGGCTAACTAATGTGCGTGTGTGGTTTATCCTACTTCATTAAACCCCGACTCCCCGCAGAGCAATGCACAAGGCAGCCCGGGCAGGTAATACTGAAGTGTTGCTGAACTGGGTCTCCTAATGGAAAATGATTTTTTCCCACTCTTTCTCAGGTGTATCAACACAAAGCCTATAACTCCATTTTCCACACTGTTTCTTTGCCACATGCACAGATTTAGACCCAATCATAGGTATGGCGAGTTGGGTCCTGATACCTTATTTATGTACTCACCTCCCACACCCCCCACCACGCTGCAGTCATCATCATTTTACATTTGAGGGAACTGAAGCTCAGACAGGTTAGACCACTTGGTAGGGGAAGCACAGCCTGGTGTGGTGTTTCCTCTTCTATACATGGCAGTTCCTCTGCTAGGCGGTGGGGATGCAAAGAATACAAAGACAGGAAGTGGTCCCTACTCTAGAGGAGCTCACAGTCTAGTGGGGTTGGAGAGGGCATGATTCAGAGAAGAATTCCCGGGGGCAATGACACTGAGCAGAGTCTCTCTGGAGGGAGTAGAGAGGGAAGACCAGTGCAGACAAAGGAAACAGCAAGTGCAAAGCTACACTGATATGAGGGAGCCTGGCTCAGCTGGGCAGACGCAAAGCTTGCTCGTACACTCGTGAAACCTGAATAGGGTTGATGTACAAAGTGAGGGAAACACTGCTGGTGACTGACTACTTGAGTGAAAGAAAGGGAGGGAATTGGGAAGCTCCGAGGCAATGTCCCCAAGTGAAAAACTTCCCTGAGGATCTTACCTTTTGTAAAGATTCTTGCGGGTTCCCAAGTCACTTTTTCTACGACTAAAAGAGCGTGTTCATTCTAGGTTATCTCTTGAAGACAAAATTAAACAGTAATTGTCTTGGACTCCCTCGATTTTTCTTCTTTTATTGTGAAGTATAGCGCGGACACCGAAAGCTGCAGAAAGCACATGTGTATCGTTAATGGGTAATTAAGAGTGAACACTGGCAATCTCCTCTCCAGTCAGGAAATGGAATATCATGTTGGGTGAAAGAAGCAGGACACAGAAAATACTTCCAGTATGATCCCCTTTCTATGATGTTAGAAAAACTGATGGGCTCGATGTTTGGCCAAAGGGGCGAAGCTCTCTGCTTGCTCCCGTGCAGCGCGTAGGCCTGGAAAGCCTTCGTCCTCTTGCATCTCACTGAGTATGGAACCCCCTGAGGACTGAGGGGCACGGAGGCATTGAATGTTAGAGCTGGAAGCAACCTCATGTGACTTTCATTCACTCATTCATTCCTCAGACACCTCGGGGGGGGTCTTACTATGCAGAGGGTCTCTGGTCTGGGAATGTGGGGGTTTGCTATGGGGGTATCCTGCATAGATCTTGTCCCGAAGGAAAAGCTGGAATGAGTTGAGTCCTAGGTAGGGGATAGGAGGGAGGGTTGTGGAAGTGCCTGGCTGTCAGCAGAACACACCCTTAGCTCCTCTGGAAAGAGCCTGGACAGGACCCACAGGGTGGGGACAGAAGAGACTCCCTGGGCCTCTGGAAGAAACTGAGAGCTACAGCAGATGAACACCTCAGACTTCACGACCAATCTTTGTTCTCAAAAGTCAGCTTGAGTATAGTTTATGCACAAACAATGAATCCCAAAGGGATCAGAACTAGGCTGCAGAATGTGAGAAAGGAAGGGCCCTCCGACACTGCCCGGCCCAATGCCTTTATTTTGTGAATCAAGAGACTAAGGTGTAGAGTAAAGTGGCTTTCCCAATGTCATCTGGATAGCTTGAGGAGAACCCAGGACTGGAATCCAGGTTCTTGCCTCCCTAAACAGTTCTCTTCCTTGGCCTAGACATGCAACAGTATTTTCCAAGGTGAGTTTTTAGAATCATGAGTTTTTATGGTCATGCAATAATGAAAAAAGAACATAAGAGCTGGAGAAGATATTAGTGGTGATCTGTCTAGTCCAGTGGGTCCCAAACCTGGCTGGTTATCAAATCACTGGAGGAATTTGTTTTAAAAAAATAGAGATTTGGGGGCCAAGGCATGGTGGCTCACGCCTGTAATCCCAGCACTGTGGGAGGCGGGGGTGGGGGGATCGCTTGAGGCCAGGAGTTTGAGACCAGCCTGAGCAAAAGCAAGATACCATTTCTACAAAAAATAGAAAAAAAAGCCGGGTGTGGTGGCACACACGCCTGTAGTTCCAGCTACTCGGGAGGCTGAGGCAGGAGGATCGCTGGAGCCCAGGAGTTTGAGGTTGCAGTGAGCTATGATGATGCCACTGCACTCTAGCCCAGGTGACACAGTGAGACCCTGTCTCAAAAGAAGAATAAATAAAAAACAAACAAAAAAATAGATTCTGGGGCAGTAGCCCTCAGAGATTGGGGTTTTGGAGTCTAGTAGGACTGGGATTTAGTAGGACAGCTTGGCCATGTGTATTTGTCAAAGCCTCCACTTCCCACCTCTCCCTGCCAGCTGATTCTGATGATTAGCAGTTGGGGCAGTCACAGTCCTAGACAACTCTATCCAGTTGACAGAGGAAGAAACTGAGACTCAGATCAGGGGAGGTAGAGTGATTGTGCAGGGCCACATCTCATTCCATCACAGACTCTCCGGTCTTCCAGGATAGAACTGAGCCAGACTGCATATCTAAGAGCCTTGATGTATTAATAGTGTTTTCTCCCAATGTTGTTTTTTTGGTTAACACGTTTCATTTTTTGAAGCAGCTTAAAAGATTCCCAGCCATGCTGCAAGGCACTCAGATTTGTGCAATGTTTACAGTGACTTTGTTGTTCATTAAACAAATTTACCCAGACTAACCCAACATGAAAGAAATCATCTTGTTTACAGTGAGATCCTGACAAAAATACGTGTAGCAAAGACAGACAAACACACATAAACCTGGATTGCCGGGTGGGACATGATTTGCTGCTGCATTCGATTTTTCTCATTAGAACTTGTTTTATTTGAACATGACTCAGTACCCCGTGTAAATGCGAGGTTGTTAATCTTATTACTATATGGAAAACAAATTAATTAGTATGCATGCTGTTGGAGATGAGTTGTTAGGTTGGTGTTGGAAAGATTAGGAAAATACACTCATTACTCCAAATGATATCTGATAATACACGTCTGACTTCCACTTTAAGATCTGTTCCAATATATGGGCAACAAATATAGCTAATAAAAATTAAGCTTTTGTGCTCAGCATCTAAATATTCGTGCTGGCCAGATAAGCACATGCTGGCCTTCTTCGTTTTAAAACAAAAGTCAGTGTGATGAATAACCGCTTGTCACTATCCATCGGCCAGAGACCCACCTGCAGCAGACACCTTCTTAGGTTCCAGCTCCCACCCAGTATCCAAACCCAGCTGAAAGTGACCTTCGCTGCCCTCTGCTTGGCCACCACACTACATGCTCCTCCTTGAGCACTGTCTACCTTCTTTTAGTAGTCGTAGTGAACATACCTCATTTTTCCAGGATACTGTGTGCTCCTTCAGGATAGGGACTATATTCCAATTGGAGATTCAAATGCATATTGATCACAATACCACGCTTACAGGGAAAAAAATACAAAGAATGAGGAAGCTCTTTATGTGCCAGTGTGGAACAATCACTGAGGTGTACTGTTAAATGTACACAGATTGGCTACCCCTGCAAGTATGCTGATAACATTAATCACCAGGTTTCCAGGGAGGTGTTCATGGGTGGTTGAGGGACAGAGGTAGGAAGAGACTTTCCCTCAGGTTCCTTTTCTACCTTTTGAATTTGAGCCGTATGTATGTACTCCCTAGTCAAAAAGGAAAAAAAAAAAAAAATACAACAAATACTAATTTAAAAGTAAAACCTAGTCAAAAGGAAATTTTTCTCAAAGTGAAAAAAACAAAACAAAATAAGACAAATGAAGAAAAACAAACAAATGTCATTTGGGATATTAGACTTTGAGAAGTCCTTTAGTAAATAAACCTGTTTCACTTTAACTTGGTGTTATTCACGCTCGTTTCACCGGGACGCTCCAAAAGAAACATTAAGTGTCCAGTGTTTCTCACATGGTTTTGACTCTGATGTCTTTCATCTCTCACAAAGCCCAAGTGACTGATGTGCTCTAGGCAATGTTTTAAACCAGAGGATAGACCCTGACTCTGCTGCCAGCTGCGTGAATGAACCGGGGCAAGTCCTTTCTCCTCTCTGGGCCTCAGTTTCTCCGTCTCCAAAATAAGCCAACAGATTGTCTCTGATGTTCCTTCTGGCTCTGAATGTCAGGGATTCTCTGGCAAAAATATGTCAAAGGTCTCCTCCAGAGTGAGCCCATGCTTTGAGTAGCAATTGGAGGAAAGAGGGTCTACAATACTTGTTAAAAGTTACAATTGTACCTGATGTGAACATATTTTTCCACCTTCTCCAAAAACCTGGGAAATTAAAAAAAAACAAAAAAACCCAGAAGATATTCCAGGAGGTTATAAGGAACAAACGCAATCATTTTTGGTTCACAACAGCTACTGATAATATTGCCAATGTCTCTTCCCCTTACTCACTCTGCAACCTTGGACAAAACCCTGAGTTGAGACTTGGTTTCCTCAGCTATGAAAATGGGTATAATAATTGCGTTGGGGCTTTCCCAAATTATTGGTATAGGCATTTAATTTATGACAGCAACAGACTTAAGAGAATAAGAGAACCTGTGACAGGTTTGTCAAGCCATTTCTTTAATGAAGTAAAAATGTTCCTTATCGAGTTATATTTCATTTATTGGTAGATTTCCCTCGGTTGTGGCAAGAACATGGTATGAAGCTATCATACTCATCCATTACAGAAGGCAAAATAAATTTATAAAAGACTTTTGCAAAGTGCTTTGTCCATATATACTAAGAACTATGCAAGAATTCAGGCCCTTTGACCCAGCAAATCTAGATCTGGGGATTTTTAAAGAAATGACAAAAAAATAGGAGAAAGTGATATGTATGAAGACATGCACTTTGGGATTATCTCTGATAGTGAAAAATTGGAGTCCTTCTAAATATATAATACTAGGGAATGATATATCCACTTTAAAGAGTGTTAAGCAGCCATTAAAATAATTATTAAAACATTTATTTTTAAATGATGATTATTAAGACCTTGCGGCATTATAATGATAAACTGTCAAGTGAGAAAGCCGAATTCAAAGCTGTAGCTACACTAATAAATCACCTATGTAAATTTTGCCTGCATGTAAGAAGAAGAACACTGAACAGTTCATTTGTTAGGATGGTAGGATTATGGATAATTTTCTTTCCCTTTAATTTCCCTTATTGTTATAACATTATAAACTAAATAAAAATCTGAAAAAAATACAATGGAAGCAACAGATAGGTACATTCTGTTGTATCCTTTGTAAATCCTTTCACTGAGGAAAGGGATTAAATGTGGCTTACCATAGCAAATCATAAAATAAGACCCACATATTGCATTTGCTCTAGGACCCTCCTATCCTTCCGAGAATAAATTAAAATATAAGCACCAAGAGTTGAGTTTTTAAAATCCAGGATTATCTCATTATTCTATTTAAAACATATAAAAAATAGAAAATGTATTCTTTTTTCTTTTGGATTAAAAGTTTCCCTGGCCAAGTTCCACATGTCTGTTCTTTCCTGTGGGCAGGGCATGGGTCCCCATTCCTACCATGTGTTTCTCTACCTGTTTGTTATCCTCCACTCAGGTGTATAGACAGTGGTGGGCAAGTCTAGTGAATCTGAAGGGACCCCAACAGTTCCCGCTTTGTGAAATGAGCATGCTATTTCCACCCAGACTGCAAGCTGGGTCTGGTGTCAGGATCCCCTGAGACAATGAGCAGGAAGATACAAAAGTGCTTTGTAAATCCTCCAGGACTGTGTCCAGTCGGATCTTTTTTCTTTAGGAGTGAATGTGACATAATGGATGATATATAGGGGTGAGCAGGGGGAGAGTAGGGGAGGAAGGAGGCCTGGGTTTTAGGGAAGCCCTATAGTGGTAGGGGTTAAAAGATTTGGCTATGGGCCAGACATGGTGGCTCACGCCTGTAATCCCAGCACTCTGGGAGGTTGAGGTAGGAGGATTGCTTGAGGTCAGGAGCTTGAGACCAGCCTGAGCAAGAGTGAGACCCCATCTCTACTAAAAATAGAAAAATTAGCCGGGCATGGTGGTGCATGACTGTAGCCCCAGCTACTCAGGAGGCTGGGGCAGGAGGACTGTTTGAGGCCTGGAGTTGGAGGTTGCAGTGAGCTATGATCATGCCACTGCACTCCAGCCTGGGCAACAGAGTGAGACTCAGTCTCAAAACAACCAACCAAACAAACTAGATTATGTGGGAATCTATAGCCCATGGGAACATAGTCATGAGAATGCGGTTCCAGAAATTTTCTTCAGATTGGGCTGTCAGCTCCACAATCCTGCCCCTGTTTTACTACTGAATGTGCTTCCTCCAGCTGACATTCCAAGACTACTCACCCCTTCCAGCCAAGATTATTCACCCGAAGACAGAAAGATGTTGGAACTCCCCTCACCCTGTCTGAGCAGTTATTTTCATGGGAACCCTCACCGTGCCACCTCGTTTGTTCTTTCCTGAGAGTAATGACCCCCAACAGGCAGAACTAGGACCAGTGGACAGAAACTGTTTGGAAGCTGATATGTCCTTAGTGAAGGAAAGGACTTCCTAGCAGCCATCCCACATGTAAGGGGATGGTGAGCTCACTGTCCCTGGAGGTATTCAACCTTGGCTAGATGACTGTTTACTGGGGTGCTGTAGAGGCCAGTGTGCATACAGTTCATACAATTTAAGAGGGCCATTATACCAGGTAGTACCTGTGTTATCCACCAATTATTATTTAGTGAGCTATTTACTTTTATTATTAATACTTTTTTTTTTTTTTTTTTGAGACAGAGTCTCCCTCTGTCACCCCGGCTAGAGTGCAGCGGCATCATAATAGCTCACTACAACCTCAAACTCTTGGCCTCAAGCAGTCCTCCTGGCCCAGCCTCCCAGAGTGCTGGGATTACAGCCGTGAGCTTAATTAGCAATACAGACAATCTAAATTAATTATGGTTTGACTTACGGTGTTTTAACTTTACAATGGTGTTAAAGTGATACGAGAGTAAAAGTGATACGAGAGTGAAGTTCAGTAGAACCGTACTTCAGTTTTGAATTCTGCTCTTTTCCTGGCCTATTGTACCGGGATCTGTGGGCTGATACTCTCTCTGGATGCTGGGCAGTGGCAGTGAGCACAGGTCAGCCACACTATCATGAGGGTAAACAACTGATACTCCGCAGTGCACTGTGTTGCTGGATGAGTTTGCCCAACTGTAGGCTAATGTGAGTGTTCTGAGCACATTTAAGGTAGGCTAGGCTATGCTGTGATGTTTGATAGGTTAAGTGCATTAAATGCATTTTCAACTTATGATATTTTTGATTTTCAACTTATGATATTTTTGATGGGTTTATCAGGATGTAATCGCATTGCAAGTTGAGGAGTATCTGTACATTCATTGATAAACTACTGGTTGTACCTTTTTTTTTTTTTTTTTTTTTGTGACAGAGTCTTGCTTTGTTGCCCAGGCTAGAGCAGAGTGCTGTGGCGTCAGCCTAGCTCACAGCAACCTCAAACTCCTGGGCTCAAACTCCTTTGCGTCCCGAGTAGCTGGGACTATAGGTGCTTGCCACCATGCTGGGCTAATTTTTTTTTTGTTTCTAGTTTTAGTTGCCCCGCTAAATTTTTTCTATTTTTAGTAGAGGTGGGGTCTTGCTCTTGCTCAGGCTGGTCTCAAATTCCTGACCTCAAGCAATCCTCCCGCCTCGGCCTCCGAGAGTGCTAGGATTACAGGCGTGAGCCACCGCACCCTGCCTGGTTGTACCCTCTTAGAGGCTCCAGCCTCTTCTAGTTTCTCTCTGAGGAGAATGCACATTGGTATGACTCATTTTCCTGAGCCACCTTTTCTATAGAGTGAAATTCTTTCCACAATTTATGGAATGTGTGTGTGTGTGTGTGTGTGTGTGTGTGTGTGTGTGTATACACACTAGAGTTCACCTCGTTAATGCACTATTGACTGTAATTATGTCTTTTCATTTTTCCTCTAGGATCTGAGGTTTTCTTCCCCCTTCAGCTCTGCCCAGCTGTGTTTTATCCCAGCAAGTCTAGATCTGACATTGTCTTTTCAGAATTTTCCCGGCAATATCATGACAGCTGTTAACCTTCTGGCTCTCAGATGTGCTTGAGTTGAATTTTTTGTACTTTCCTTTCTCTCTTTCAGTACTGGGAAAGGATATTTTTTAAAGGAAACACGCACTTTTTCAACACATGAGTACTGTCGGCCTCTTCCTATACAAACTTGTTTTTTTTTTTTTTTTTGAGACAGAATCTGCTTTGTTGTCCTGAGCACAGTGCAGTGGCCTCAGCCTAGCTCACTGCAACCTCAAACTCCTGGGGCTCAAGCGATCCTTCTGCCTCAGCCATCTGAGTAGCTGGGACTACAGGCAAGCATGAGTGTGCCCAGCTAATTTTTCTATTTTTAGAAGAAACGGGATCTCTCTCTTGCTCAGGCTGATCTTGAACTCCTGACCTCAAGTGAACCTCCTGCCTTGGCCTCCCAGAGTGCTAGTATTATAGGCGTGAGCCACCATGCTTGGCCCTTCCTATACAAACTTTCACTCATAGCTCCTGTCAAATGCTGGACCATCAGCTCCTCTACCAAAGGAGAAATATATTTAGTCAACCAAAAAAGATGTTCTTTAAATAGCATTGGGGAATCTAAACGCATCCTAACAATACTTCATAAAGCAAGTGCCCAACTGTTACATCATTTGGTCCTCATAACAGCTGTGAAAGAGAAGTTGAGTAGGTGATGATTATTCTCCCCATTAAACAGGTAAGAAAACTGAGGGGCAGAGAGGTGAAGTCTTACTTCTAGGGTATGGTGAAGCAGGAGCTAGAGTCATGGGCTACAGAGGCCCAGTTCAGGGAGGATTTCACCTTCACATTTATTCATTTATCAGACTCTCAAATGAACATTTTTTATGTGTGAGTCCTGTGCTGTTTTGGGGTTGCAGAGATGGATCAGACACTGTCCCACTGCTTTCATGGAAGGAAGACAAGAGGACAAGGAGCTATGACAGTGTGACAAAGGCATTAGCAGAAGTGTGAGACCCAAAGGGAGCCCAGTGCTCACTCATGGAGTAAGCATCGGCACAGCACAGACACAAAAGCCCCCAGAAGCAGGCAACATGACTTCTGCTCAGCCAGGGAGGCTCAGCAAGAAAGACAGTCTCGCCAAGGTCCAAAGGAAGTTCAGATGTTCCCATGTTGCCACCAGGGAGTGGCGGGTAATTGGACCAAACCTTAAGATTGCTCTAATGTGGTTCTTACTGTATCTGCTTGTGGACTCTGTTTCCTCAACTGATCCTAGTTTCATCACCAGCAAATTCCCTCTATCCTCCTGCCTTGCCAATTCCTAAACAGGCCAAGTATTTTCTACCCCCAAGCCACTGTTCATACTGAACTCTCAGTCTGTAGCATCCTCCCCATCTTTTCCCATTCAGCCTTCCAGACACAGATCAAATACTGCCTTCTTTAAGAAATCTTCATAGATTTCCCCTCGCAGGAAGGGAGGACTCCTCCTTCATTTTCCTAATTGTATTTAATGAAAAGCCTGCTCAAGTTCTACCTTATATTGTAGGCTCATTTCTCCAATCTGACTGTGAGTAACTTGAGGGCAGGAGGCTCTCATCTCCCTCTAGGACTAAGCACCAGGCTCTCTTCGCTGAATGGAATTGAATTAAAAATGAGAAGAGGGAACACATCCATCACCAAAATCAGATGGTGCTATGGTCCTTTGGGGGGCAAATTAGGAATGCTTTGTAAATATGGCTGCTGGTGCTTTTGGGATCTGGATGCAGCCACCATGACAAGTACCAGGTTCTTGATGTTTGGACAGGTATAGACCTGGTGAGGCGGGCAGGAGACGGTGAATCATGATATTTTAGTCTTTGCCCTGGAAAAGCTGTTAAACCCGTGTTTCTCAATGAATAGTCCAGATACTTCCTGCATCTGACTCACCCGGGGAAATTATAATACATTCAGCTTCCTAGCTCTGTCCCATAGCACTGAATCAAACTCTCTGGGCCTGGGGCCCAGGGATCTGCATGTGATTCTTCTCACACTGAAGTTTAGAAGCTACTGCTACAAAGGAACGGAATGACTTACTGCTAGAAGAGCTGGTGCCCAGAGGTGAAGCCCTGCCTGTGGGAGCCCATAGACCAGGAAGAGTGATGACAAGTGGATGTAAATACTTCATCTCCAACCCACAGGGTAACAAGAAGGGAGAACTCAGGGTTGTGTGGCTGAGCAGGGAGTGGTGGCCATGAGCTGTGAGCTCTGAGAGGGTCCTTCACAGCCTAGAAGGATTTAATAAGGTGCATGAGGAACGTTCCAGGCTGAGATTTTTGAGGAATTTTGTGCAAACTTCCTAGGGGAAAAGCTAAAAAATTGGTAGAGATTAAGCTATGTTTCCCTGTGTTTCCCTCCTTTGGTCCAAGGGCCTTTTTCTTACCTCTTCCCTTTGGCCGCTGGGTCCACTTACTGCACCTGGTAAGGGGAGAACACGTATCTGTAGCTGCTGCTCTGGCAATCTTAAGAGAGGCGTGGTGAGGGACTGCCCACCTTACGCCTCCTCTTTCCTTGGCCCCCTCCTGAAACCACCATGAATTCCTTCACTCAGAAGCATTTGCCATTCCTACCATCCCCCAAAGCCCTTGGTCAGCCCTTTTCATAGCATTTTGCTTGTATGTTGATAGCCGGTAACCTTTTCTGCAAGATGGGGATATTAATTATGCCATCTGCATCCTTATTTCCCTAGCAAAGTCCTACGGACTCTTCAACACTCATCTCAGGGCACTCCCCTGGAGCGGTCTCCTCCAGCCTCCCCCTTTCCTGAGCCTGGCTGCAGCACCTTGCTGGGTTCTCCCAGATCCCCCATTGTTTACACTCACATTCTTACAGTCTAAGCAGAGGTCTGTCTTTCCTCTGGACAGGGCCTGGGGCTCAAGTGACATCGTACCCTGGCTCCTGACCCAAGGCTGTGCTCCCCTTCCCGGGGTGGCTTTGAGGGTCAAAGGATGATTGATGTGTGGAGGCTCACTGAGGGCTTCTCTGCAAATGTTCTTCCCCTCCTCCCTGGCTCTCTTGACAGTGGAGGGCACAGGGCAGGCCCATTAGGCAGAGGGGGCAGAAAACCCCAGCACCTCAGGCTCCTTGGCTGGGTCTGGAGAAAGAGTGGAGGGCTATCCGTTTGGGGTATGCCGTCCTTCAGGACCAAGAACGCCACCACCCTCCCCTGCCTATGCCAGTTGTGAGTCAGCTTCAGCCTGGGTGGCCAGAAGGGCTTTAGGGACAGAGTTTTCCTTTGGGTCTTGGAAGTTACCCTGGCTGGCTGGCACAACTCAGGTACCAGCCTACGCAGAGGGCCTCAGAGGAAATGGAGGAACCAAACACTCACTAACCAGGCTTTGGTGAAAGGAGCTGGGACAAAACCCAGCTCTGAGCTTAATTAAAAAGAGTTCTTAATCCCTCCCCCAACAAATGCAGATCACCCACAAAGGAGAACAGGACCGCCAGTGGCCAGGAAGACCTGCAGCCTTATAAACAAGCACTTTGGGCTGCGCAGGACAGCTCCGCTATGATCCGATAGAATGACTATTGTCAAGAAGGGCTGTTTTTCCATGTTTTTGTATCCTTTTCTTCACATTTTCTTTTGCTACCTAATTTCATGCATCAGAGGTCAAAAGACAAAAGGTCAGGCCTGGTTTAGAGGCAGCAAACTCCCCACCACCAAGAACGTGTGTCCAAGGAAGCGCTTTGAGGCACCGCCTGCAGACATCGGCAGGTTTTCATTCCTGCCTAGTTCTCTTTTGTCACTTCATGGGGTACACAAGTCTACATGTAAATTGCATGAAAAATGAAACAGCAATTGCTCTACCAAAGTAGGAAAAAATTGTCCCCCTTTCAATTCACCAAACTGTTTCCATCTCATACCTTGTTTATAAGAATTTGTGCCTAACATGGAGAAGCCCATCTTTAAGCTTACAGCCATGCAGAGAACCTTACACATATATCTACCTATCTATGTATACATATACATGAATGCTGTAAAAATAAAATTTGAGTACATATTCCTTAATTGTCTTTTGTGGAAATTTATAAAGATCTCTTCAGAAAATTACCAATACTTGTTCTAAGAATTGTTTTAATTGAAATTATAGCACCATTTTAGTGTGAATAATTTAGCACGATTATTTTAGTGTGTATTTAGTCTGAATATTTGGTCCTCAGATTTCGTATCTTTTCAATGTTCTATCTTGGATTCCTAGGTAACAATAGATTGCTAGAGTTTCCTTATGAAACTCTTTCCTTTAGAATACAAGGTCATGATTTCCCATTAGAAATATTTGCATGAATTAGAGAGAAAATGACTTTCTTGTTCTAAGTTCATAAGCTCCTCATACTAACTTGATATTCCAAATGGCTTTCAACTGACCGAAAAGAAATTAGAGAACATCTTTAATTTTTCTTTTTGTAGACAGTTTTTTAGTAGATTTGCATTCAATGTCATAAGGTCTGACCCCTACCTCCAGTACAAAGTGAAGAAGTTAAGGCTTTGGGAAGTGTCTGTGGTGACTGCTAGACACAGGGGCTGACTTTAGGGCGCATCTCAAAGGCACTTTGGCCTGAAGCTTCGCTCATCTTTTCCATCTTCCTTTGGGCTGAGTTCTGGAAGAAGCTACCAGCAAATAGCTGGTCATGTTGCTAAAAATAGATAATCAGCAGAAAATCTGAAAGATTGTTGAAACACAAGTTTTATTTCAGGCATGTTCTCAAATCCAGGCTTTATATCCTGTAGTCCCATGACCTCCTAAAAAGACTTTCTCCCCAAAAGAAAAAATAAAAATCAGCCCCTAACCTGCCCTGAGAATGAGGTATTCACTTAGCAATCTGCAGGTTCACACTGCAGGCTCCAAGGAAAGCGCCCGCAATCCTGCTGTGATTCTCTGCCACAGCTCGGAAGTTATTACAGAAAAATGGAGAATGAAGTAAGGGAGAACATTAAAGGGCCTACTCAGAGGTGCGCTTCACTTCCATTTGACATTCTGATCTGCGACCAAAACTATAAGAATCGTTTAGCCTGTGCACTCACCCTCACTCAAATCACTTGTGAAGTAGGCTGCTTTATGTTCCAATACTTCATGGAATCAAATTATATCACATTAAAATGTTATTAGTTTAAAACACATTAAATAAATGTAAGTCTGGGCTGGCACATGAATATTTAAAGCTCACATTATACAGTGAAATAGAAGAAAAAGGGGAGAGGAGAACTAACAGTTCATTGTATAAATACTGAGAGAAATAAAACATCCTACATGTAAACTTTCTTTAGCAAAATATTATTTTATTGCTTTCAAATTATGGTATTGTTGAATTTAAAAGGGAATATAGAGAGAAATAAACTGATTTACACTTGTTTTCAATCAGAATGCCAGTAAATCTTTTCAATGCCCCATTTTGGATTCTTTAGGTAGGAGTGGATTGCTAGGACGTGTTGGCAAATTTTAAATACAACTGACTGCCTGTTTTCCATATTCATATATTGTGAATGTAACTCCAGGAGAGTGAATTTTATCTCAAAATTCTCCAAGAGTTGCCTTCAAATCGCTTCTCTGTGAAAATGTATACGGCATACATTTGATGTCTGCCATGTGTACCTTTGCGCAGGAAACCAGTCGTGGAACTGAATTGAATTACTGGATTTGAGTCGAAATGAACCCATCCAAATGACCCAGGTCTTCGCTCTTTGCGGCTTCTCTCAATAACACTTTTAATTAAATCAAGAAAAGCAGTAAAGTAAAACAATAGCAATAACCCACCAGGTTCCACCGAACACAGACCCATCGTGTATTCCAGCGCAACCCAAGTATTTCCGGGTGGCGAGTCCCTGGCACATGGTACTCCAGCGAGCCAGCAGCCGGAGCTCGAAGCCCTGTAGGAGCAGAGGACCCCAATGACAGCCGAAATGGGCGTTTTGACCCAAACCAGCCCTCAGCACTTTTCTCGCCGGGTGCCACCTAAAACCCCGCAGTGGCGACTGGCCCGCGCTGTGCGCTTTTTTGCGCTCTGCATCCGAGGAGTTGCAGGTGGAGAGGCGCCCCTATCGACACCGCCCCTAGGCAAGCCCCAACTTATACCGCAAGGGACCAGTTCGCCGGGATTCGGCGTCCACCCTCAATCGTGACTGTCCAGGCCCGGCAAGCGAAGCGGGGCGGGGCGGGGCTGGACATTAGGGGCGCCGCCTGCGGAAGATGCAGTACCACGTGCTCGCTGCGAGAACCCCGAATCCTGCGAGTCCAGCTCCGGCCACAAGCTCTGGTAGAACTGGGCTCCCAGCTTTAGGGCGGGGCCTCTTCTTGCCACTAGCCTGGACGTCGGCTCCCACCCACCCTTAGCACTAGCTCCCGCGCGGAGCCTCAGGGCCAAAGGCATCCCCTGCGGCTTCTCCCTGGGCGTGCACACAGGGAGGCCCAGCGGCGGACAGCGATGGCCCAGCCTTTGCAGGATTTCGGGCTGGAGGTCTGGGGACTGGGGGCGCCAGTCCCTGCTCCAAGAGCCCAGAATCCCCCAGTGTTTCCTGGCCGCGTGGCAGGGCCCGACCTTGGCCCCTCGCCTCCCGACGTCGGGCTCCCCCTCCCTTGACTGCAGCGTCTTAGCTGGAGGGAAGCTCGCAGCGTGCCTAGGCCAACCCCTTCTCCGTCTCTTTTCTTTTCCTTTCTCTGTTCTCGGTTTCTGCTTCCTCCCTCTTAAGGAATGCCAGAGCGCGCAGGGGCCTGGAGGAGCCTCCGCTTCAGCCCCTTTCCTGGACATCCAATCTTTGCCCACAGTCTCGTCTCTCCCACTCCATGTTTCTTTCTTCCTCGCATTGCCTTGCCGATTTAGCCGGCACATCTCTCTGCTTCTATAAATTTGCCTCTCCTTTTCTCTCTGATGTAGCATTAAGCAAACCAAGGTGTGTTGAGGTTGGAGAAGTCCGGGCACCGTGGGCAGAAAAATGTCCTATTCTGTCCTCGGAACATTTCCGGTCACTACAGTTTGGTTTCCCCCTGAGGCGGCGCCAGCGCGGGTTCCGCGGTGCAGGCCGCTGCTACAGCGGCGCGGGCTGGCTCTCGCTCGCTCTCCAGCTGTGTGTGCGTGTGCGGGTGTGGATTTGTGTATCTGTGGTAGCAAACCAGGGCGGGCTCTCCAAACCGAAAGCGGAGCGGAGTTGGGTTTCTGGGATTCTGGGGCTGCGGGCAAGGGAGATGACGGATTTTTCTGCGATCCTGACGCCAATCTGCGCCTGGACTCCACGCGTTCTGGCCCCTTGTCCCGTGTCTCTAGGGCCGCAGCATCATTCCGTGTCCTCCGAAGTGGTTCGTCACCTGCTCCGCGGCGGAGAGCCGCCCGGTGGGCCAACGCTGCGGGGAGTCGGAGAAGTCCGAAGCACGCTGGCCGGTCGCAAGGGGAGACCGACTCACAGCGGACAGGGTGGGCAAGGGGACGGCGGCTGGCCCTGGGTACCCTGCGAGGGGGGCTGTGCGAATTTTGACCCGGGATTGTGACTACCACCGGGCGCCCCCTCGGGAACGCACGTTTGTTTCGCTCTGGTCCGGAGCGTGCGGAGCGCGACGCGGCGGCTCCGGGGTCGGGTGTTTTGGAGCACCGCGAAAGCACCATTTGGTGCTTGGCCTAATCCTCTGCCCTTTCTAGGTGCGGCAGGAACCGAGTAGTGGCCGGCGTCCCCTTGCTAATCTGAAAGCCCCACAAAGCCAAAATACACACGCAGAACTCACCAGATCATCCCACAAACACAAAAACTAAAGCCAAACACATGAAAACATAATCCCAAGCCCCCATCCAAACGCAAAGCTCATAAAAACAAAATCCAAACAAAAGAAAACAAAACACACACAGACACAAAATTCACCAACGCAACACAAACGACACCCACTAATGCAAAATTAGAACACATCAAAACACCACGCTGAAGGAAAAGGCTTACCAACGACACACAAAAAGACAACCTATAAAGACAAAGTACAAAAACCACACAAAATCAAAACACACAAGACAGAAAACAAAACCCAGCCCAAAGACCAAGACTCGCAAAGCAAAACCCGCTAAAATCAATTCCACGGAAAAACAACACGCAAAACACCCGAAACAAAAGACTCTCTCATAGATAATGAAAAGAAAACTCAAGGAAACCAAACCAAACCAAAACAGACCCCCTAAATGGAAAACGACAACAACAACAAAAACACAAACATCCCCCGCCCCCAGCCCGGGGTGAAATGTCAATTCCGGGAGGGCTTTTGATCTCCGGGCGCGGACAGGCCGCTCCTCCCAGGCGCTGCCTCTCAGCTCGGGCGAGGCGGGAGGGCGGGAAGCCGGGGCTGGGACCCGGCTGCGGACGGAATGAGTCGAGCTCTCCGAGATGGCCAAAAATCAAGTCGCCGAGTAGGGACCCGGACCCACAGGCTGCAGGGAGGAGGCGGCGCAGGGGGACTGCGCAGACCACTCGGTGGGGGGGCCGCCCGGGAATCCACAGCCACATTTCCGATTGTGGCGAAATCTGCTCAGTGGATATGCGATGTCCGGTTCCCGCCCGGGGCCCCCCTTTCCTCGAGCTCTAGGCTCTTCCCCCTAGGTTTCGGCCCAGCCTCGTGACCACCCCCTCCAAAAAACAAACAGCACTCTAGCTGAGGACGATTCACTCTCTGAAACTGCCATTGTCCGGCGGGCCAAGCAAGAGTCCTCCCGCGGAGCGCTCTCCCGCCCTGGAGAACCTTACCCCTGCGACCACCCCGCAGCGGGGCCCCACAGGCTTCCAGTGGCCAGGCCCAGCAGCTGGACTGGGGAGGGGCACCGGGAGGGGAAACTCGAGCCTGGGCCGAAGAGAGCGGGCTGGACATGCCACACCTTTGCCCCTTCTCTCTGGATCTGATTTCCCCTCTGGAATCGGATCCTGGGGCTCGGGGACTCCGCTACGTCTGGGGGCTAGAGGGCAATGGGATTCCATTCATGGGCCGGGGTAAGGTGTCCGGCACTCCCGCCAGTCTCCAGAACCTGCTGAAATGTTCTGCTTTGCCCTGCTGCTCCAAAGCGGAGGCCTGGATTTCATCGCCAGCGTTTCACAGCTTAACCTCTACTCTCCGGGCTAGAATGGGACAGGCCGGAGGGAGGGGTTCTGGGACCAGGGAGCTGAATGGGACCTGGTGGCTTTAGGGATCTGGCGCTGCCCTAGAGTCAGGTGCTCAGCAAAAGTATTGGAACTATACTGTTGGGGGGGGGGCGGGTGGTGGTGGCTGAGAACCCGGGGGGCGGGCGCCGCCCTAGGGGTGAATCTGAGGAAATTGAAACATCCCTTCTGTGCCTGGCAACACTACTAGCCTTTTCACCCTCTTCAAAAGCACCTGCTTGGAAGAGTGGTGAATTTCTTTTAAAACAAAAACCGGGCCTGCTCCCGCCTACGCGCTGGGGTTTGCAGGTGGAGGGGTCACCGGCCCTGCGCACAGCGCAGAGGGCCGCGACCCCCAGGCGCAGGGTTTAGTAGAGGGTGCGGCCGCGAGGCCGGGGCTCCGGGCTCGGCTTCTGTCTGCCCCTTCCCGTAAGCGCGCGGGCTAGCGCCGGGCGCATTCTGAAGCCTTCCTTCCCTCCCCCCTACCCCCTATAAAAGTCTGGGGCGGCGCGGTGGCGGCACTGCTGCTCTCCCGGCCTCCCGCTCTGCTCCGGCCCGGCCCGGTCCGCCACGTCTGGCTCGCTGAGCAGGCCGGGCCGCGCAGGGCCAACAGCGGTTCCCCGCTCCGTGCTGGCAGTGCTGGGCTGCGCGCTGGGGGCGCGGCGTGTCTGGGGACATCTTGTGATGTTGGCGAGAACAGGACATGATCTCACATGGCGAGAAGCTCTTTAGTTCCTTAATCATTTCACGGTGCCTTCGGACGCTTTTTTTCCACCTAAAACGTTTAGTTTCAGCTCAGTGATCAGCTACCCCAGCTCGGCGGGGGAGCGGAAGGCTTGAATTATTCCGACCTGTGAGCGGCCCCTGGCACCAAAAAAAAAAAAAAAAAAAAAAAAAAAGGCACAAAAAAGTGGAAACTTTTTTTTATCCCTGTCCATTCCGTCAAGTCCTGAAAAATCAAAATGGATTTAGAGAAAAATTACCCGACTCCTCGGACCAGCAGGACAGGTAGGACCGCGATACGGGCTCCAGGCGTACTAACTCAGTGACACAGCCAGGCGCTGGTCCCCACGCAGGGCGACCCTGGAGGAGGAGGTGCGCCGCATTTTCCGATATTGTCGTGTGTTCGTATGTCTTTTCATCTGTCTGTTCACACACTTCTGCATCAGTCCAAGTGTCTGAGAGTTTGCCTGTGTTTTTCTGTTTCTGAATGCTTATGCTGTTTTCTATCTGGGGGTCTGAAAGTTCGAGTCTGTGTGTTTACACAAGTGGCTCAGTGTGTGCATGAGTGACAATAAGTTTGTGTGTCCCTGTATACGTATTTGCAAAATGTCTGAGTTTGTATCCAAAAGTTTGTGTGCCTGTATGCATCTTTATACCCACGAGTGTATCAGTGTGTGTTAGTATTTGTGTGTATGTTCTTCTGAGTATTCAAAATGTGTGTCTATGAGTGTCATTTATACAAATGGAATAATGCTTGAGTGTATGTCTACTGTTTTAAGGGTCTGTGTTCACCTGTCCTATCCCAAGCTTTTGCAAATGAGAAAGAAGGAGTAACATTGACCTCTCCATTTTTGGATGTCAACAGCTGTCCAGTGTGTACAAACCAATGAACACAAAGGTGGCTGCCTCTAGGCACAGACATGGGTCTGGGACCTATGGAGGTCTGTGGTGCTAAGTATGTGCACGGTCAGACCCAAGTCCCATTCTGTTGGGAGATGGAACCAGGAGTGAAGGTGTGAATTCAGGGTGTTCAACCTCTCAGGGTGCAGTGTGCACTGCCTTGCTCTGTGGGCACTGTCAAGCCTACCGTTTGTACAAAAAGGTCTCCTATGGCAGGCACAACCTTGCAGGTGAGAACAGGCAGTCTACAGGCTAGTTGTGACATTTCTAGGGACTCTCAGCCTACTCTGCTTTTACCTAGGCAAGCCTCTGACACTTGCGTGTGTGTGTGTGTGCACACAGACACACAGTGTCCTCAGGTTTTATCCTGTGGGTGCCGCTCCAATGGAGGAGAGCACAAGTGGGTGGATGTGTGTGCCCAGTCTGCACATTCATCTCTGTTGCTTGTATTCACACAGTCACATATGCCACTGGGCTGGGTGTGCCTCCCACAGGCCCAGGCAGTGGGTAGCAGGGTGTGTTTATGTCTGAGAGGAGGTGGCAGGGGCAGTAGGCCTCCGTCTGCCCTGAGGCATGTTAGGCATGGAGGCCTCTTCACTCACTAGGCCACTGTGCTAACCCCCACACAAACATACTCCTGGCCCTGGCAAGAAACCACCTTCTCCCATCCCTGTGCCATACGTGAGCTCCCACCTCTACTCCAGCCCCAAATACAAGTCAAAGAGCAGACAGATGCAAACCTAGACCCCAAACCCGGGACAACTTCTTGGGCGTAGATGTATTTCCGAAATCGTGACTGAAGAGAAGTAGTCTCTGAAGAGGGCAGAGATCTAAGAGGCAGGGAAGCCAGAAGAGCATTCCCAGGATGAGGGCTCAGAAAAAGGAGTCTAGAAACACCCTCTTCTCCAACCCCAATCCCAGAAGGCCCTCCTTTCCCTTGTTGATGGGTCCCTCAGTAGGTGGGACTCTCAGAGGGACCTGCCCCTGGGACTAGGGGTTGTGTGTGTGTTGGGAATGGGTTGGAAGTGAGTGAGGGCCAGGGAGAGGGTCTGCACAGGGGCTGCCTCTCCTGACAAGCTGTCTACAAAGAACGTAATTCATGGCGGTCGATGGGCTCTTTGATTAGTTCAATCGCCTGAATAATCGTTTAATCAATAAAGCATTTCATTCCTCAGCGCAGCTGGACTGGGTGGGGTTTGGGGTGGGGTGGGGGAGTCCTAGGCTGGCCAGAGCTTGAAATCTAGAGAGCCACACCCCCTCCTGACCTAAATGTTGGGGTGAGGGCTGCCTGCTCAGGAAAGGGCAACAGCTCAGGTGACATTGCTCTTCTGTCTGTGGGCACCAGCCTGGACCAGGGCTGGGGAAGAGCAGGGGGCTGAGAAGCTGTCCAAACTGGCACTCAAAGGAGTGGGGGCCAGGTCGGTTTCTGCGAGGGTTTCTTCCCTCTCCCAACTTCTAGGCCTTTCATGGTCCACTAGACCTCTCTTTTCTTCCTTCAGAACATATTCCATTCCTTCCCCAAACCTCAGTTTCTCCGTCTGCATAATGGGGAGGGAGTATGTCCTGGGACTTGTAGGAGATCATAAAGAGTTATGCAGGGAATAGGAACGGGTGGAGAAAAGCTAATACTGGGCAAGCTACCTGCAATGGGAGCCCTTGGGTCCTTAGGCCAGGAAGACCTCGATAGGCTGAACACTTTCCCACTGGGCATTGACATCCAGTCTTACAGCTCTGGAATGAGCCTGGAATGGACTGATAGTAATAATCCCCTATCCATAAAACTTCATCTCACAGAGCCTTAGGAGGTTGCAAGTCAGGGGTTGTTCTCAGCATTACACACAGGGAGAAGCAGATGCCCTAGGAGAAGGAGCTGCATGTCTTAAGTGTTTGGGAGAGAGAGTTAATCCCAGTGTGCTGGTAAAAAGCCCCTATTAAGGAGGTTTGCACAGTTCTTGAAAAACCTGGTTAAATTCTCCTCCACCCACCTTCCCCACCTCTTCAACAACTCTTGCAAACAGATTCTTGATCCAGGTGCAGGAATCATGCAGGAATCCCCTGTGCTCCGACTTGCTGTGTAATCTCGGGTTAGTTAGTTGCTTTTCCTCTGATATATTTTATTTTTCTTCTTCAAATGGGGGTTAGAGAGAGCCCACTGGGTTAGGACAGAGATGGCCACTGCATCCCTGATCTTCCCTGAACCGAGCAACCAGTCTGAATCCTATAGGCCTTGCTTTGCCCGAAGCAAGAGCAGGGAAATGGGCTGGATTTGGGCTGCGGGAGTCCATCTCAGGCCCACAGAGCTCTATAGCAGCCCCAACATCCTATCCTGATGCTACAGTAGCACTGCGCGCTGGGAGGTGAGAGAGGGGAAGCCGGGAGCGGAATGTGTCCCGAATGAAGGGAGGTCTCTGACCAAAGACCGAAGTGGTTGCTCTCAGGTGTTTTGGTTTCTCAGACATTATTCTCAATGGGCTTTCTTTCAATAGCAAAACTTTCAAAGGCAATTTGATCTACATAAATTCTGTTCCTTGCCATACCGTTTCCTTTCCTGGTCTTCAGCCCCCAGCACCTAGCACAGGGTCTGGCCCAAAGCCCTGCTACTGGGAGAAAGAAACCACATCACTGTAGCGCATAACAATGTTGGACCACACTCAGGGCGGCAGCAAGACCAGTTTCCTGCTTGCCTTTCCGGGACCCAGACTGCACCTCGCTGTTGTTCAGAGAGGCAGGACTGAGGCGCGGTAGCTTGGTTCCTCCAGGGAATCGCTGTGCAATCTCGGACTAGTCACATAACCTCTCTGAGCCGCTGTTTGGTGGCCTGTAAGGCTGGGCTAGGTAGCCAAGATATCAGGTCTGGTTGCACCTCTTGGGATTGGAAGTTCCCGGAGACTGGCCCCTTCGGGCAGTGGTGAACAACCCCCACTCAGAGGGAAACTCCCTCTGCCCGGAGCACCACGGTGTGTGGGAGGGGACTGCTCTCGGTGCTCAGGTAAGGCTGGCCCTGTGTGTGCCACGCAGCAGAACACTGTCCTGAAGCCGAACACTTACTGTGTGAAATGGGGTATCCAAGCTACTCCTGTTCGGGTAATATCTGCGGTTGCATCCCACCTCAGCGGTGCCCCCAGAATGCTATCTAAACAGCACAGGTGTCGGAAGGAAAACTGGCTTGTGCGGGCATATGCTAGCTGGGTTCTTTGATTTGGCAGCATCCCTCTCCCCAACCAATGCCCTGCCATCCTGAGAGTGGCTCTGGAGAGGCGCATTTGAGAAAGGTTTCTGGCTCACAGCCTTTCTTCTACCTGAGACTTACTGTGTGACTATGGACAAGTCTCATCCCGCCTCTGGGCCTCAGGTTCCGCCCTTGCAAATAGCCTCAGGGCCCTTTTAGCTCTAAGACTCTAGAATTTGAGTTTGTAGGCCCCAGCCTACAAACGTGCAGAGCTGGGAGTGGAGGTGTCACTGGCTGCGTCTCTCAGGGCATCCAAACCCTTCGGCCTCTTATAATGCAATTATTGGGAATGAAACAAACAACAAAACCTTCCACCTCTCTAGTAGGTAGGCAGAGCGGCCACGTCTAGTCTGGGCTGGGACTCTGAATTCTGGTCATTTCTGATCCACTGGGCTCCACTGGGTGAAGTGAATTCGGGAACCCTAATCCATCGCGGTCCCTCTCTACTATTGCGATCTTCCTGCCCCAAGGCGGGGGTGGGGTGGGGTAGGGGGGGCGAAGATCCGGACTGGCAGGGTTCCAGACAAAGGAGAGAAAACGCCCGTCACCCCATCTCTGCGCACGCCGCAGCCTCGAGGGTCCCCTGAGGCCCGCCTGGGGCCGTTTTCTGCAGCTGTGCCCTGGTGGGGGTGGGGACGGGTGTCAGCGCCGGAAACTTGTCTACCGGTCAGGGGCAGCTGGTTTTGGGACCGGGACAGAAGGTGGGTCCAAGGGCCGCTCCAGTGCAGGGGTGTCAGAAGTGGAGTAGGGGTTGAGAGAAGGGAGAGGAGGGGAAACTGAGGCAGAGAATGAAGGGAGAGGATGATCCAGGAATCCTCCCAGGATCAGCTTGTGCTATGTCCTCCTTACAAGCCCAGTCTTGGAGCAGGCATCTCAGAGCCCTTGTTTTGGTGGATTTATATTTAATATCAAATGATCATCACTTATGAATCCCAAAGGTGAGTTTTCACATCACTCCCAGGAGCCGCTGGGGCAGGAGAATCCTCAGTGTCTGGTACCAGGGCTTGGCCCTGGCACACCGTAGGGCTCTCAGAACTGTAGCCTCCCGGGTGAAGAATGGCTTCCTTTTCAAGGTCCAGTTCCTTTTATTGTGGTCCCGGAGCCTTACACCCCCGAGAAATGGAGACTCGCTGGTCAAAGTCCTTCTGGGTCAGGAGAGTTCCGCTAGGAATTCAACCATTTTGTCTAAGTAGCAACAGGGACTTCCTCTGGAGAGGAAGGTCGGATTTTCCTGACAGCTGGAAGCTGCGTCTTTGCAGCGTGCCTGGCGCAGCTTTGCTCGACCTTTGCAGATACAATACGCCCGCGCACCCGCCCGCCCGATTCCAGGGACCCTCATTAGCACTGGAAGCCACTCAGCTAGCTCATTTGGTTCCCAAGAGTCCTCGCACCGGACGCGGAATTGCTCCTGCCGACAGAAACTTTCAGATGCTCTCATCACTAGCCCCCAAAGCGCCTGGCAGCTCCTGGTCTGAGGCTGGAAAGAGGGCCTGCCGCTTTGTGCTTGGGCAACCTGGTCCAAAGCCTCAGCCCCTCACCCCAGGAGCGTTCTGGTTACAAGCTTTAAAGGGGTGAGAGATGTCCCTCCCGCCTCCCCTCAACATCTCTGTCTTTGGTTAAGGCAGAACTGGGGGCGTGAGGGAGAAGTGAGGGAGGAGGGTGGACAAGGAGGAGGCGGCAGTGGTTTAATAGGTGCTTGATAAAAATTATGAAATACTTCTGTGGAAGGAGCCTTCATCAAAGACTAGTTAACCCAACTCTGCCCATTTTACAGATGAGGTTAAGTGAGGTCAGAATGGGCAGATACGCACACTCAGAGCCCATCACTAGTCTGATGGACCGGATCTCTACTGCGTTCCTTGTCTTTCTCCAACATGCGTTGTTTTTTTGTTTGTTTGGGTTTTTTGTTTTTTTCTGGAGACTATTCCTCTACCCTCACCCCTCACTCCTGCCTCGGCTGCCCCCAATCCCTCAGGGCGTCCCAGGATCCCAACGCCGAGGCGGGGAGGTCGAGCCCCCGTGGCACCCGCGGCGGGACTCTCCAGGCACTGCGTGGGCCCACTTCCCCCTCTTCACATCCTCCATCCACTAGGCCTTCACCCAGCGCGTTTGTCAATGAACGTGGCGCCGGCGCCTGGGCCCCGCCCCCTATTCTCTCCCATTGCCCAGGTGTCCGCTAATCAGGCGGAGCCCGTGGGTTGCTTAGCCAATGGGGCGGTGTTTCGGGCCAGGGCCGGCTGCCGCCGTTCTGATTGGCTTGATGGAGCGTGATTGGCATGTTAGCCCCCGCCCCGCCCCCGCCCCCGCCCGGAGGGAGGCTGAGCCCCGGGCGGCGCTGTCCACACGCAGCGGGTCCTGAAAGCGGCTCCGGGGCGGCGCGGTGGCGCACTGTGCGCGCCGAGCAGGCGGAGGGCTAGCGCCGGCGGCAGCGGCAGTAGCAGGGCCTGCAGTCAAAGCCGGCAGCGGCTCCGTCCCAGCCCCGGAAGCCCCGGCGGCCTTAGTGGCGGGGACCCTCCACTCTCTCCTCAGTGCCTCGCTCCACGCCTGGGGCAGGCGCGGCGGCCGTCCCGGAAGAGGCAGCTGAAAGACAGTCGAACCAGACGGCCGAGGGAGGGCAGCGGGGCTCGAAGAGTTGGTAGGCGTGAGTCAGATACCCAGGCGAGGAGGATCCGGTCGCTGTTGTTCCCATTCCTGGTCCCAGCTATGGGGAAGCAGCGGGGGCCGCGGGAACTTTGAAGGCAGCGCGTCCCGGGTTTTGAGGGCTGCCAGCTCCTGGGGACTCCGGAGTCTCGGCCCCAACGTCAGTGGCGGAAGCATCTCCGAACCAGCTAGGACCCCTGCGCTGCCGGAGAGGAAGTTCTTTGCAACTTCGTCCCTGACGTCGGAAAGCCAGTCGGAGAGAGGCTGAGTGGGCAAGTCCGAGCCACAGAGACTCAAAGAAGCAGGAAGAGAAAGGATCTGGCGGAGCCCGAGGGGTCGAGGAGGGACCCTGGAGGCAGCGAGGCCGCGGAACCAGCCTGGCAGATCCCGGTCTCTCTGCCCCCTGAGTGAAGCCAAGGACCGTGTGTTCCGGTGGCGTCCTCAGAGGCACTCCTAACCCGAGCGGGGGATCCTAGCCGTCCTGGAGGCGGGCCCCTACGCTATGCCCCCGAAGCCGCGGGCGCCTTGGCCTCAGCTACCCTGGGCTGGGCCCGGAGCCGCCGCTTGAGCCAGCCAGGGAGAGAAGCCAGCCAGAGTTGGGCGCCGGCGCCGGCTTCCCGCTGGACTGCGCTAGCGCCGTTTCCCGCCTCTCTGCGCAGCTCCCGGCGGTCTCCAGCTGGGAGACTCTGAGAGAGACCCTGAAGCTCCAGCAGTGATTTCTGAGCCCAGCTCGTACGGTGCCCGGCCTGGTGGCGCGGCTCCCTAGCCGCCCTGGGCAGCCCCTTGGCGCCGGGAGGCGGCGGCGTGGGCCGGCCTGCAGTCTGGAGCGCCCCGATGGAAATACACTGTAAGCACGACCCGTTTGCATCCATGCATAGTAAGTAGGCGGCGAGCTCGCTTCTCTCACTCTCCGGCCGGGACCGGGTTGGGGGTGCCGGACCGTGGGGCAGGTACTAAGGCCGGGGGGACCCTCGGATCTCTGTAGCCTCTCAGCGAACTTTGCAAAGTGCAGGGCTCCCAGGCAGGAACGTGGAACAACGCGCTTGGCCACCCAGGCCGGAGCACCTGGTCCGGGAATCCCGCCTCCGGCAACGCGTATTGTAGGCTTCGAGCTGCAGCCTTTCAGGGTCTCTGGCAGCGACATTTCAGCGCATTCGGAGAACCCTGGCTTGCACCCATAGGGGGCTCCGGGCAGGGCCAGTTGGAGGGCACGAAGTTGTAGGGAGAGGTCAGTCTGAGTCTCAGACAGCGCCCCACGCCCCAACCCCGATGGCGCCTTTTTTTGGCCACGGGGCTGATCAAGACTGGCGCTTTGAGGGAAAGCGAGGCCCTGGCCAGTGCCTGTATGTGTGGAGGGAGAGGTTGAGTGCTAAGTTAGGACACCGGGTCTAGGGCTCCAAAGGCATCTTGGAGTTGAGGAGGGGGATTTGAAAAATCAACGAAGTAGCGGTCCCTGAGTTAAGCTTCTGATTAGGAGCTGGCCGGTTCATACAGAGACCCTTAAAGACCCCATCGGGTCCTTCTCTGCAGGACGCCTGCCTCGTCATGGCTTCTTCCCTAAAAAAAAAAAAAAAAAAAAAAAGGAAAGAAAGAAAGAAGCCAATTAGTCACCACACAGGCGCCCCCGCCTTCTGAAAGACGCCGCGTGTGTAGGAGACGGGAAGGGTCATTTCGGGCGCGGGCAAGGCCCACCCAGCTGCCTTACCCGCGGGGATCCTGCCAGTTCACCCATTAGCACAGCCTCCTGTGAGATGAGCGCTCCTCTCACGGTGAGTTAACGCCGGATTAGATTCGGAGATTTCAAGGAAATTCCAAGTGTAACGAATCGCATTTCCCTTCTGCTCGCTGCAGAGCCGGACTGGAGGAAGGCGCCAGGCTTTGGCAGCCTCCAGTGGGGTGACCCGCTCGATTCTCTGCGGGCTGCAGGTCAGGGAGTTGCTCCGGAGCTGGGAGCCTTCCCCAAGCCTGGTTTCTCCTGGGCAGCCCAGAATCCAGCTTCCCCAGCCATGGGTCCCCTATTTAACAAAGGCTGCAGAGACCCGGCTGGAAAGAAGGCAAGCTTCCCGGCGTGTATGTCCGTGTCTGCCACGGAGGGCTGAATGGCCCGGCAAGCAGAGAAAGGCTGGTCTAGGCAGCTGGGCTGGCTGCGGGCAGGTCAGTTTCTCATTGTGTCAATTTCCCGAGTCCGAAGTAATCCACCAAAGCGATGGGGAGATTTGTGCAGAGAAGGCACTTGCTCTGGTCCCAGCCCAAACGATTCCTCACCTTTTGGGGCCTGTGCCCAAACGGTTTCCAGTCCATGGTGACCCCAGCACCTTCGGCAGCCTTTTCCTGCTGGTCTGGAGCCCGGCTCTGGGGAGGCTCTGATCTTGCGGAGCGTGCCCCAAAACAAACGAATTGGGGCAATACTCTGAGATGTGGGCAAGCCCTTGGCTCATCCAGGAGTGACCGGGAAGACAAGATGGTGAGGAGCAGCCCCTGCACTTCTTTCCTCGCCAGCAGGAATCCACACACTCTCACTGCCTCCTTCTGCCCAGAGCTCCGCAGCCCAGAGGTCGTGCCCTGGCCCTTGGGGAGATAGCATCAGACCCAGAGGTCTCTGGGCTATGCATCAGCATGGAGAAAGCAGCTCCTTCCAGGTGCAGGTTAGCCAACTGCTAATGTCTGTGCCTCCTTGTCCAGGCCTTCAATCTGCCCCCTCCTCGGGAAGTGCTCCCTCCCCGTTCTCAATCTCCCTGGCAGCACAGTGGGGGCTGGGCCCCAGCCAGCCTAGCTCCAGAGCTGGTAGGAGCCCTGAGCCCTTGGCATATCTGGAAGCACTCTCGGTTCTGATGCCCAAAGCCGTTTGCTTGCATAATGTAGGCCTGCTCTGGGGGCCCCAAATTGCTGGCAATGGAGATGGGGGGTGCAGTAGATCCTGGCAGGTGGCTGGGATAGTAGGGGCTCAGACCAAGTCCCACCTCCTCATCTTTCCTGGTCCTGGTCAGTTTTTTCCTGTCACCTCTCCCCACCTCTACCCCCTCTCCACCCCTTCGAAGCAGGACAGCTTCTATGGGGAGGGGCAGGCACTGCCAAGAATGGGCTCCTGAGTTCTGAGGTGCCCCCACCCCCTAGTCAGCCCCTAGTCAAGGCTCATCATTCTTATCTTCCATGTCCTCCTGCCCCCTTCCTGAGATGTTTCCCTCCCCTATGTATCTTTACCAGTTACAAAGCACTTTTGCAGCCAGTGTCCTAACTGAGTGTTGCCTAAATCTTTAGCTATACCCATTTTACAGAATGTGATACTGAGGTTAGAGAGACAAAAGGATTAATAGGAAGTTCACATGGGCAAAGCCATGCTGGTTCTTGGGTCTCCCAGACTTTCTGACAGAGGCATAAAAATGATGCTTCTGAGGATTCATGATGGAAGGAGAGAGAGAGGTACTCAGATTCCAGAGAGAGGGCAGTGGACTATGTAAGTGAGTACACATGTGCAAAGCTCTCTCTCTGTCTAGTCCAACCATATCCGTGTCCACGGCCTGACTGTCCATGTATGCCAACACCTTTCTATACATTGGAGAGTCCATTAGGGAGATTTCATCCCCGCCCTTTCCCTGCGCTCCTGTTTGCATGTCTGTGTGCCGCTTCATTCTTTTTCTCTGGTGCATCTTAGAAGGAATTTCAATGATTCTGTGGGTCCTGGAGTTCAATCTGTGGCTGAGTCAGCAAAGAGCCATCCCCCAAGACCCTAAGCCTAGCTACGGTCTTTGGGGTATGGGCAGGGCCCCTGGTGGGTAGCATGTTCATATCAGAGCCTGAGGAGCATGTGTGGAGGCCAGCCCCTTCCAGACCAGAGCCATAAAGGCCCCAGGGGCATCTGCAATTCAATCTTTCTCTCCCCATCCCCCACTAAACCCTGCTCAGTCTGCCCTGTGGGGGCTGGTCTGTTTCCCATGTATCTGTGGGTCTGTTTCCTGGTCTTCATCTGATTCGTTTGCAACCGTCTGTGTGTCAGTCTCTCTAAATTCTGCTGGTCTTGAAAAATGTAGCCGAGTCCAGTCTTCTCCAGGCAACCTTCCATGGGACGAGTGCTCACCTACTTGGGGTCCACAGGAAGTAGGGGCTGGGACTTAGGTTCTTCAAGGAGAACCTAAGCAGGGCTGGAGCTGGGGTCACAGAAAACAAAAATCCCCTCTACAGGAGTCCCCTATCCTCTGGAAGCTCCCTTCCTGGGCTCCTTCCGTTTTCTCCTCTTTTTGCCTCCTGATGTGCACCACATTCACCTGTCTTTTCTTGGCCCATTCTAGCTTCTCCATTCCTTTTTCTTCTCCCCTGCCTGCCTAGCCTGCTGCTTCCTTTCCAGGCAGTCTCTCCTTGCTGCCTGTCTCATTTAGTCCCCACCCTTGCACCCTTCTCCACACACCTCTTTTTTCCCCTTTTCTTTCCCCGTGCCTCCCTTCTCTAAGACTTTGGGCTTTACTTCTTCCCAATCCCAGAATAAGTGGCTTTCCTCAGACCACAGTCGTAATTCTTCTCACCATCACCTTCAAAGAGCTCTATTGCGTAGGACTGTGACCAAGGCAGAGAGGGCCAAGTGGGCTTGGGGGCCTTTCCAGGAAGTTAAGGTGGGTAAGAGGCTCTGAGGTCACCCTGGGTCTGGTGTCAGCTATGAACCTGTGGATCAGTCTCTGGAAGAGCATTAGCCACTCAGCCCTTGTGGTCAAGGATAGAGGGTTTGGGGACTGTTACCACCTAGAAAGACCAGGCTCTAGGAGATGCTTGGGGTTTTTCCTATGATGCAAAATAGCCCCCAAAGCTCATAAATATCCTGCAGGACTGCTTTTGGAATTTAAGTCTTCTGAAAGTTACCACTGCGTTTTAGGCAGAAAGTCTCAACTGCCAATGATATAGGGAAGAGGCTATTGCAAATGGGCCACAATACCTGGATTCCCAGGTTGTATCAAAACTGTGCTAGGTATCTTAGCCTTCTTTCCCCCTTGTCCTCCCAGATGAGCTCATAACAATTTTGAATTTACTTTCTTTTACTTAAATCCAGTCTACTCTTGGAAGATCTGTATAACCCTTTTTTATTAGATGTTCCCAGCCCCAGAACAAAGCTCTTGATGAGGGTAACTGCAGTCTTTCTGTCTTAGGTAAATTATGCAGTTGTGTTCATGACTGCAAAATCTTGTTAGGAATGATTTTCCTTTTTCTTATGTCTAGAGTGTTTTAGAACGATCAAAACTGATTAAAGCTTATTTTGAAAATCTGAGAGAAATTCAGCTTAGAACTGAACTAAGTACTGCAGTTATCTGTAAAATTATGTTTTTCCTTGACATAAGCCTGAACTTAGAAATTTTGGGAAATATTCATGGGAAACTTCAGTGGATTGCTTGGACAGGTTTTAGGAAATAGGTTACGTTCTGGTTGTTTTTGCCCCCTCCGTATCATATGTTGTTCATGAAGCTGAGTAGTAGCTGAGTACTGGGGGAAACAGCTGAGATGAGGCAGCTATTTAATGTCTTACAGTTGGAGTGTATTTGAGCGTGCGACCTCTGACATCCCTTGGCATCCCTTGTACAGTCCAGTCCCAGCCCAGTCCTGGTTTAGGAGGAGGTTTCCCCTTCCCTGGCCTCTGAGCCACCAGCAGCATCAATACATGCTTGGACTTGGCTTTTGGTTCCAGTCCTCAGCAATGTCAGTTAGTGGCTGATTAATAGCTGTAAGGTCAACGATGTTGCTACACTGGATCACTCTATGTTTGCTAGTGGTTTTACTTGGTCTTCATTTTCCTTGGGTCCCTGTTTCCCTCCAGATGGACCTTGATGTAAGAAAAGGGAACATGTAGGTGGAGGAGGCACTTCCCCACACTTCATTTCCTTAAAATCTATCCCAGGGCCCTTGTAAAACCTGGGACTCGAAGATTTCTCTGGCTTCTTTATTTCCCCCGAACCAAATTGAAGCTGTTTGTCAATTGTAAAACACTCCGGAAATTCCAGGGAAACTCCTTTATAACAAATCTGATATGCGGTGGAGTGGAGTGTGCTGTGTGTAGAAGATCCTATGACACATTTCTTTTGTGTGCTCCGAGCAGGTACAGTGGTGAAGTCTGCATGTCAGCCTTACCTTCTTAAAGGAGGGTTTTTAACAAGGCAGTGGTTGGGTGTTTTCCTCAGTACTCTGCATAGGCTGTCTAAAAAAAAATTTTAAAGTCCTAGCCCTTGAATTAGATTTATGATTAAAAATATCTTTTTCTGAGATACAGGTTTATTGGAGTAGTCTCCTTCACTTTTAAAGATATTTGTTAAAAGGAAAACAGGTTCATTTTTTTCTCTTTAAATTTGATGTATTTTAAAACATATTTTCTCCCCAGGATTTTCCTTAGACCTCAGAATCATGTAATAAGTTATGCTCCCTTTAGTATAGATTGGGGTCTTCACACATTTCATTGTTAAAAAAATTATAAGGAAAATAAATGCTAATACCTAAAGGAAACCTAGTATGGGGGTGCTTGCTGTCAAGAGCTCAATTGACTGGCTGCAGATGGACAAAGGCTAAGATTAATTTTAAAAAGCAATCTGGGGTCCTTGTGTAGTCTGCACAAGAGGACTCCAGGCACAAGACTTCCAGCCTGCCGGCCGTTTGCGATCAGAGGGGCACTGGGTGCTCACAGCGGTGCTTCTACTGTGTGACTGGTTCTAACCACTCTTTCCCTTTCCTTTTGTTTCTGATCTGTTTCAGGACATGGAGGAGTGAATCAGCTTGGGGGGGTTTTTGTGAATGGACGGCCACTCCCGGATGTAGTCCGCCAAAGGATAGTGGAACTTGCTCATCAAGGTGTCAGGCCCTGCGACATCTCCAGGCAGCTTCGGGTCAGCCATGGTTGTGTCAGCAAAATTCTTGGCAGGTAAAGGCAGGAACTCCAGGCTTCCCTTGATCTTTCAAATAAAGACCTAAAACATGACCCAGCAGCTGTCAAATGTGCCAGTGTTATAGTGAGAATCATGGCGGCATTTTGCTCCACACGCATTGCACTTGAGAGTTTGCAAAGCCCTTTTGAGGCCATCCAATTCAAAGTATCCCTGGGAAACCCCTGTATCAAGTGACATGTGGAATAGGGTGACCTAGTCAGGAGGGACGGCATGTTTTCTGAAAGCCTGGTGAATTGTTCTAAAGAACTCAAGAGCAAGAGGCTCTTGGGAATTTCCCCTACATATCGTAGGTCAGCGAGGGCCCTGAGCAGGACTGGGTGGAAAATCTTTAAATTGTAATATCACACAACTAGAGTTCAATGTTTCATTTCAATGTTTTCAAAAACCACATTCCACTTTTAAAAGTCAGCTGTCATCTTTAGTTTTGGGCTATTAGCAACCTTATTATGTTGGGCTGCAGTATTTTCCTTCTCTACGTTTTGTTTCCTTCATAGTGACAGGCATCCTAAGTATATATTAAATTAGGGAGGAGAAAAAAAAAAAACCAAACACTAACTCTCAAATCTGACATTTGAAAGTTGCCACTTGACCCGGCGATTTGCTGCAAGCAAAATACTAACAATGACGATTCTCCCAGAGGGCTTTTAGCACTCTCATTTATTTTCTCAGTAACCTCAGCATGATCCAGTGAAGCGTGTTTTAAAATGAGGAAACAAGCCTAGGGAGGCCGAAAGGACCCCTAGACCATCCTTGTCTCACCACCTCCCAACACAAAGCCATGGGTTTGTTTCCGGGCGTGTGATGTTGTCGTAGGTCTGCCCTGGCAGGCAGGAGCATTTCTCGGGTTTAGCTGTTCCATGCTTTCTTTCTATCTCTTTCCCTGGGTCAGAAAACAACCTGTGTCCTGTAGCTTGCATTATGGTTTGAGAACAGATGCCTGAATAGAAAGTAAATATTTTCAAGTGTATCTGTGACACTGTGACTTTCTGCTTGCACTTTTCCTTTCATCTGCTGGAATTCAAGAAATTCTCCAGATGGAGGGAGCAACAGTTTCTAATAACCTTACTTGAGGCCAAGGGAAGAAGTTTCAGGGCCAGGGGTCTGGCGGTTCCTTTAGGGACCTCGATCCCTGCGTTTATTCTGCATTCTGTGGCCGGGTGCAGGTCCCTTCAGCTGTGCGGGCTGCGGTCTCCACTCCTGCTTAGCAGTCGGCAAGCAAGGAAGCCCCAGACACAGGGAAGGGAGGAACACAGGAATCAACGTGGTGTTCTTGTTCGATGGTTGTTTTAGACAGAGGATGAGAAAGAGAGTAGAAGAAGAAAAGTAAAAGAGAGAGGATGGAGAAAAGAGAAAGAGAAGAAACGAAAGAGAAAAGAAAATGATTTTTAAAAGAGAAATAGAGATAGAAAAATGAAGACAAATAAGGTGGAAGGAGGGAGAAAGAGAGAAGAGAAAAATATTTTAGAGTATCTCAGCATCAGACTTCTAGAGCTGAATGGCTCTTAGATACCTTTTTGCGGAGCCTCTTTATTGTACCGAGGGAGAGGGAGAGAGAAAGAAGGCCCTTCCTTTGTTTTTGCTGAGACATCTTTGCTGAGCCGACATTTTGCTCGCTATTTGAAATCTTCTCAGGGCAGGATACTGAGACTTTTTCCGAGGGGACATCCAAATGCTGGGTGTTCTGGTGCTCTGGAGACCTCCAAATCTCTCATGGAGACAGAGGGGAACAGGGACCCTTCCAAACCCAGCTGGCAGCCTCCCGCGGCCCAGAATAGATTTGTCACTAGGTAGAGTGGCACTCGGAAGTTACGCGCCGCTCCGGTGCCTGGCCGTTTAAGTTGTCAACAATAAATTGGAATTTCATAGCTCATTATTTTCATAACTAAGAACCACAGTGGACAAAATGTCACTCTAATTAGAATTGCCTTTTAAGAAACAAGTTCAGCCCTAAAACAGAGTGACTGGGAATTTCTGAACTGGGGCTGTTCGATCCGCAGATTTTTTTTTTTTTTTTTTTTGGTCACTGAAGAATTTGATGGGTGTACAGGAGGTGACAGATTGCAGAGAGCATGTGGTGTGTGGTGGCTGTGGTTTTCAGAGGCTGTGTGGCAAGGCAGGCAAAGTCCCTGGGGTAGGCAGGGACCACCGTCATCTCAGGAAGGTGGGCGGTCTGCCAGGAATGTGGGCATTCAGTCCACGGAGCCCAAGGCTTCGGAGGGGCTTGAGAGATGCAGCTCGGTGGCATGTGAGGCCGAGTTAAATCCACCCAGAGCTCAGCTGTTTTCTTTTTTCACTGGAGCCTGGTTGGGAGGTTCAGGTCATTTGGAATTGGGTGGTATGTTACGCGGTAATAATAAACACTCAGGGGGTTTTAATCCTCCACACGTGCTCTTTATTTTCTGCTCTGCAGAGCTTTTTCTTAACCTTCTATATTTCTGGCTTCACAACAGCCCTGCAAGGCAAGCAGGGCAAACATCCTCCCTCTGTTATATAAATGGGATAACTGAGGCCTAGAGAGGCCAACTGAATTGGCCAAGATCACACAGCGAGTTAGTGTCAGAGCCACTGACTGGCACCTGCACCTCTTGACTGCTAAACTAAAATGGTCTTTGCACTGAAGGATGCCGCGTGTTGGTGGTTGCTGTCGGTCTTTTGTCTGTAAGCCAAAGGGCTGCACGGCTGTTTTGCTGAAATGAAAGGATAGTTATTAAATCTGAATCCTCACTTGACACAGTTTTGAGTTGGGGTTTCAGGAGTGTCGGGGTTGCCTTCAAAGTGCCCGGCCCGTGTGTCAGTCAAAAGGAAGGCAGAGACCTCTCACGGCCAAACCGGAGCCTCTCCCAGTTGGCACTGCTCAGGTAGGATGGGCGGAGAGGCCTGGGTGCTGTCACCCACCAACATGTAAGTGAGGGCTGGAGGCGGGGGCTTCATCCTGCTGCCCTTTCAGAGGTGCAGCGTGAGTGTCGCATTCAACTAATATGTTTTGGGTATCCCGCACAGGGTCGTCCATGTGTCTGTAACCCCTTCCTTGAGATCGTGTCTGCCCTAACAGACACTTGGTGACTTGATTGAGTGGCAGATGGAATGAAAAAATGCATATGAAAATGCCTGGTGAAGAGTAAAGCTCTCTGCAGTTGCTAGGGATCATTAGTATCACTGTTTTAAGTTTTATAACCGAAGCTGCAGTTTGCTCAGAGTCAGACTGGAAAGCTGGGGCTGCCTCTAACCTACAGAAGGGAGTTGGGCAAGTCACTTAGTTTTCTGACCATTTATTTTCCCTTCTATAAAGCTCTGTGGCCTCGCAGGATTATTGGGAGGATCAAGGTAATTTGAGGAAGTGCTCTGTATACTTTAGAGTGCTGTGCCTAATAATGAGTTGTGTTATAGTAAAAATCGACTTTCTATTGTACAATCGATAGGACAATCGGAGGCTGCAGAGATTGCGGTGTGCCCTGATTTAAGTACTTTTCTAGGCTTCTGGCAACAAAGTATTTTCTTGGATATTTTAAAAGAGCTATTTGTGAGTAATAAATTTTTCAGCAATTACGGAAAAATTGCTGAAAGCAATATTTTAGAAAGAGGGAGGATGGGTTGAGTTTTGCCTTATGGTTAAAATTTGTTAGTGACTCACTCTTGTCAATGAAAAATAGAATGTTCACTTCCACATCACTGCTCCCAAATTATTTAATCTATTCCAGAGTCTTCACTAACTTGGCCAGACTTACGTAGACTGAGGATTTCAGCATCTCTGTAAATGTGACCAATTGTTGTTCCCGGGTAACATTTCCCACCTGTCTCGGAATCACCTCATTCCCTTACCTATTATACACTCTTGTTAGGTTTAAAAATTACCAGTCATTTCTAAAATGTATTTTTGGTTAAAAAAAAAATTCAACTGCAACATAATCTCCTTTGGAAGAGGAAATCAAGAATTGCTCTGTAAATATTGAGAGAGACATCCAGCGACGGCTCAGATTCAGAAAAGGAATCAAGTCATTTTTTCCCCCTGAAATGATCTTTCATGGCACTCTTCTCCCTGGTCTCGGTTTTACTGTAAAACCCTGACATCCTATTTTCGTTAACGAGGAAAAGCTGATAGCATGGAAATGTCCTTAGAAACAGCCATTTACCTCAGGGGAGATCCCTGGAAGAGCTGCCACGACTTGTGGTTGGTTTTTCTGATTGCTCGGGTTTTGACTTACAACACACATTTCCAGTTAATTCTGGAATCCAACACTCCTTTCGATTTTACACCAGAGTTTTTATTTTTCTCTTAGGGAAAAATAAGTTGCATTTTAGGGGGCAGTTTCACAGAATGCTGGGGTTTCTGCTATGGAATGGAAAGCTGGCAAATCAAAGTATAAGCCACCTTGCTGGGAAAATTTTAGTTCAAGAGGCTGGGCCACAGTCCTGGCTTGGCCACTTGGTCTCGTGTGACCCTAGGGAAGCTGTCCACGCTCTATGAATCTCAGTTTTAGACCTGTAGATGGGGACCTATTCATTTATTTGTTCATTCCTTCATTCATTCATTCAGAACAATTTATATGCTTTAGAACTGTTGAAGATCATACGGGAAAACCAACTTGCAAATTTTCTGTGGACTATAAACCGGTATATGACTGTGAAAGAATTTTGTTAATGCATAGCCTCCTGTCCGCACCGTCTACTACCAATATAACGTGAGCCATATATGCAATTTAAACTTTTCTAGTTTTACTTTTACATTAAGAAAAGTACAAAGAAATAGGTATAATTAATTTTAATTATATATTTTATTTAACCCAGTATCTAAAAATTATCATTTCAACATATAACCAATATAAAAATTATTAATGAGATATTTTATATTCTTTTTTTGGTACTAAGTTTTAAAAATCTTGTGTGTTTTATGTTTATAGCACATCTTGATTCAGACTAGCCACATTTTATTTTTTTTGAGACAGGGTCTCACTCCGTCACCCGGGCTAGAGTGCGGTGACATCATCATAGCTCACTGCAACCTCAGACTCCTAGGTTCAAGTGATCCTCCTGCCTCAGCCTCCCAAGTAGCTGGGACTATGGGTGTGCACCACACCCCGCTAATTTTGTCTATTTTTTTTGTAGAGACAGGGCCTTGATCTTGCTCAGGCTAGTCTTAAACTCCAGGCCTCAAGTGATCCTCCTGCCTTGGCCTCCCAAAGTGCTGGGATTACAGGTGTGAGCCACTGTGCCCAGACTACCCACATGTCAGACGTTCAAAAGCCACATATGGCTGGTGGCTGCTGTACTGGAACAATCAGATCTGCATGTCTCCTAGAGAGAATAGCCCGTTATTTTGTTGCCAACATTCATTTTGCCGGTTTCCCCTGGCTAAGCTCCTTTCTCCTTGGGTCCTAGGTATTATGAGACGGGAAGCATCAAGCCTGGGGTAATTGGAGGATCCAAACCAAAGGTCGCCACACCCAAAGTGGTGGAAAAAATCGCTGAGTATAAACGCCAAAATCCTACCATGTTTGCCTGGGAGATAAGGGACCGGCTGCTGGCAGAGCGGGTGTGTGACAATGACACGGTGCCTAGCGTCAGTTCCATCAACAGGTGAGCAGCTGGTGCCTATGGGTGGCTAGGGATCTGGGGGCAGTGGGGGTCCTGGAGGTTCTGCATGTGCCTTCCCTGGAATCTGGTCTCTCCTTTCGCCAAGTCCCTTTAGGGCTTATTGGACAGGAGGGGATGCTCACAAGGCCTGTTGGGTTTCTGTTAACTTTCTCTTCTTGCCAAAGTGGATCGGAGTCCTAGGCCCAGGGAGAGGGGGCCATGCCAACACCCAGGCTGCTTGAGACTCTTCTGAGCCCAGAGTGATTTCTATCCCTTCTTTCACTGCCCACCTATATGTGTGGAGCACTTTGCGTGAATCGTCCTGACTAGGCCCTCATAAATGCTACTGTCCCTGCAAGCCTGGGCTCAAAGTCTGAGCACTGGCTCATCTCAGAGGTTCCCAGGAACAAAATCCTGCCTCGAGTTTAGGCAGAGATTGAGCCAGTGAGTGAGGGCAACAGAGCCCTGCCTTGGAGTTGGGAGACTCGGCTTTGTGTTCCAGCTCTGCTGCAAGCTTGAAGTGGGACCTTGTCAAGGTTCTTCCTCTCTGTAAGAGCCTGGGGCCCTGGTGGTTCTGATGCAGGTCTTCAGTCCCCAAGGGAGTTGTCCAGGATGCTAAGATGCTTTAGAGGTAGGGGATTGTCCTCTCGTCAACTCCACTGAATCTCACACATGGAGAGAAAGAACCAGAGAAAACCCTGGGTGCCAGGATCTTCCTGGGGGCCACAGTGGCTCCCTCTCCTCTCCGGTCTGAGCCAAGATACATCAAAGGGCGCTCTCTGAGCTTTAAAAGTAAGTGTCTGGAGGAAAGTTTTCTGTTGCAGATGGTGCATTCTCAACTCCATTTAAACCCAGAGTCAAGGATGCAGTTGTGACATGAACAGAAATGATTGTTCTTTAAACTCTGCAGAGAAAGGAGAAGCCAGCAGACTGAAAACTCGAACAGTTCCCATTTCTCCAAGGTTACACCCTACCGTCCGTCATCAGTGCAGAGCCTCTCTGGGCACAGGGGACACTTACCCCTGGCAGAAAGAGGTGGTCAGACTAGAATGTCTCTGAGATCCCCTCTGGTCCTGGCAGCTGTTCCTTCTGTGACGGCTCAAACGCACAGAATCACCATGTGCGTCATGTTGACATTTTGAGTCCGGCTGTTTCATAAACTGCAAACCTTCGCGGAGGCCCTGGCATCATGCAGGGTGCAGGGGAATTGAGGGGAATCAGGCACACAGTTCTCAGCGACTCTTATAGAGGGGCTCCCCCTGTCCAGGGTGGGATGCTGACATGCACTTGGGAGTCTGGGCTGCCTGGACAAGGTTGCTGAGGAGTTAGCAATGTTCGTGGTGGGTTTGTGGGGGAATAACTCCCGTTCTTTTTCTGGAGTATGAGGGGCTCCAGTGTGTCTTGTGAGTCCTCTCTTCTGGCTCGGTGTAAGATTTCCACGACAAAGCAACATGACAGGCAGTTGGCCTGCTCGACAGGGGAACTGTGGCCAAACCCCTGGTCAGGCTTTGGGGGCCCACAGGTTTCCCAGTGTAGGGAACACATAGAATTGGTGGGTTGCAAGATAACTTCAGGTTGTCCTTGGGGCTCACAAACTCTAATGCCTTACCTGGGGCCAGGCAGGTATGGTAAGGAAGGAAGCAGGCCAGGCGTAAGACAGGTGCCGGATTTTTTCCATTCTTCAAGAGAAGCCAGAAACCAGGACTTTTGTGTACGTATGTATGTGTGTTTGCGTATGTGAAATCTCTGTATTTTTAAATGGAGGCAACTAATTTCAATAGAAAAATGCCTTGTGGGGCAAGCATAACCCATTTCCAGAGCACGAGTTTATGTCCTTCATAATATAAGGATGACAATTATTTTGTGATAAATTTATTTTAATGTATTTAGAAAAATATAAATAACAGACCAAACCAGTGAGTTTGTGAACTTTGTGAATTTCACTTGATTACCACCCCCCCCAACCCTTACAGTAGGGAACTACGATTGCCTTATAAAATAAATTTATTTAAGTCAGAAAGTAAGCTATGTGCAAGAAACCTAAGAGGCAAATAGAGCAGTGGTTAGAGATGTGGCAAAGGCCTTGCAGGGCTGGGGGCGAGCGCCCAGGAAATCGCCCGTCTGCTGATGCTCCCCACCCGCAGTCGTGCCACGCACAGGTTCTGAGTGCCGGCTGCTGCGGCCATGCTAGCCTCAGGGCCTCTCGAGTGTCCTGGTCCAAAGCTGTGGCCCGGCTGGCCGTGCCTCTAAGGTGCTTTCACATCTGTGGTCTCCTACGCTCCTCAAGGCCTGACTCTACCCTGTGGCGGGGACAGACACTGATGCCCAGATGGGGAGCGCAGAGGAAAGTGACTTTGAGATAGAGATGGGAGGAGAGCCCAGGTCTCAGGATGGTGAGAGGACGGCTAGTCTCTTTCCACCACCGTCTCGCAGGGCTCTGCCAGTGACAGCACTGAGGATCTGCGAGAAGAGAGGCGAAGGGGAGTCAGGAGTCTTTCCTTCTCTGTTTCAGGGCGTCGCAGGCTGCGTGTTTTGCTGCCTGTCTGCCCACTCCCTCCTCACCCTCAGCCCTTTCCAGTGCTCCAGGGGCTCCTCCTTGGGAGCACTCCCTGACTCCTCACTGCTCACTAAGTGTGGGACAATCTCCTGCCACTGCGTTCCCCACCCCTCACCCCCAGAAAGCCGAAGGCATCCCAGCATCCAGTTTTATTTTCCATGTGAAGGCAAAGCTGCCGCTGCATTCAATGGATGCAGCTTCTACGTACTTGCCTTGCAAATGCCACTGTGTAAGAGGGTCCACAGCTCCGTCCCAGCCCCTGCCTCCCTTGGAGGCTACTTCTCACTCTTCCCCTATTTCAAACAGCTAGGGAGGGAGTGGTGGCCAGATTTGTAGCTATTCTGGTGGTCACGGGGTCCTCTGCATGTCCACCCCAGAGGTGTGTGCTTTTCTGCTGTCTTCAGGGGGACCCACCTGGGAGACCATGACTGACAAGGGACTCGACAACACTGAACTAGTTCTGCTGGCTTGGGAGAGATTTCCTGAGAAACAAACCACCCTGTTCGTTTGACGTTTTAAGGACAGATGCGTGCTGGGATGCCGCGCGACCCACATGAGGGGTTCTTGGAATCCAGTCTGAGTGTCGGTCGGAGGTGGCCGTCCCAGAGCCGGCCCAAACAGTGGGCGGAATGGAGTCTTCCTTCTTCTGTTCCCGTGGCTCTAAATCTCAGGGGCCAAGTGATGGGGACTACCAGTGGCATTCCCAGTTTGGGGGGGTGGGGCGCAGCTACAATTAGCACCAACTGGTTGTTGTCATGTGATTCTGATTTTTAAAGAAAAGCTAGAAATCAGGTATTTATGAAAAATCTCCCAACTTGTAAATATTAGTAACTAATTCAAATAAAAGTAAATATACTGTACAGGCCAAACAAAACTTGTTGTGGCTGGACATGGCCTGGGGAAGATGATTTGTTAATTCTGGTCTTCATCCTTATTTTGGTGGTAAACCTTCGGAGACTGTTTACCCATTCCCCCTTTCTCCTCCACGACAGTCCGACAGTCGCAGGTTTGCGTGCCTTCTTGGGTCCCCTCCCAGCTTGGCTCAGTTGGCCCCCTGGTTTTTCAATTCTCAGCATAGCTGATGGACAAGCTCCTTACTGCACAGACGGTACTTTGATCAGTGCCGTAGACGCGGGTGTTTCTTCAGCCTTATCTCCCCACTTCCTTTTTCAAGGAGCCCTGATTTTCTCTTTCAATGTAATTTTGTGAGGGATGATGAGGGGATGGTGGTGAGAAGACCTAGCCTTTCTTTCTTTTTTTTTTCCTTGCGATCCCTCCACGGAGCTTCCTTTTCTTTCCCTCTGACCTTGGAAAAGACCTAGCCTTTCAAAGGAGGGGGAGTGATGTGTACATGGGATCCTTAAATGTCTGTAATACATAAAATCCCTCAGAATTTTAAGCCTCAAATCCTAAATGGATTTTGAATCCAAACAGCCTTTATGCCTCACATAGGAAGTATTTAGCAGAGGGACTGCTTCCTTTGAAGGTGGCTCAAAGAAAAGTGCTCAGGCATGGGAGCTGGGAGTCTGGGCTGACTTACTGTGTGACCCTGGGCAAGTCACTTGAGCACTCTGGGCTTCAGTTTCCTTATCCATAGGAACAGTTTGTTTGCTGAGCTCTTTCCTCTGTTGAATGATCTAGGATGTTCATACAGTACGACATCCATGGCTGTGGTTTTACTCTGCCAAGTAAAGGATATGCCTTTTAGGGTTGACTGCCAGTTCATCCTAACTATCTCTGGCTTAGAAAAAGCCCTGAGTGTGCTCTTACTATGGTAAGTCTTGATGATAGCTTACATTTTTGATTTTTAGTTTTTTTTAGAATCGTTATGATTCTATTACAGCCTCGTTCTTACCACTACTATTTCTCCTCAATGGGAGATGATGCTCTTTGTTTTGACTTGGCAGTTGCTGCAAGCAGGTGGGCAAAATCTCTCACCCCTGGAGATGGCTTTGGAGGGTTCCTTATAATTCTTGGATCCCCAAAAGGATAGCCCCGCTGCAGCCTTAAAATAGGGTGTAAGGATGGCTACCTTCCCCTCCCTAGCTTCCAAGGGGACCCCATGTGCTTTTTAAGGCAAATTTGAAAAATATGAACATTTTAAGGTTGAAGCTGGTCATTAATCTTTATGAAGACACCACTGAAAATAACATCTAACATTTATTGATCACTTACTATAAAGTATCTACTATTCTAAGCATTTAATTAATTTAATCCTAATAATAACCCTATGAGATAGGACTGATTCTTAGTCCCATTTTGCAGATAAAGAAACTGAGGCATAGAGAGGTTAAGTAATTTACCCCAGGTCATGTAGTTGGCAAATTGCAAGGATGGGATTCAAACTCTAGTAGTCTGGTTCCAGAGACTGTATACTTAATCACTATGCTGCAGCTGCCTCCCAATGATTTATGACAATTAATAATGCTTTACCAGTGATATTTATAAACATTTTTTTAAATGAGGAAAACATAATTTTCTTTGCTTACGTACAAATTTAATAGACAAGCACTGCTTTGAAAAGTTAGGAATTTAAGCTGAACTACAGTGACATATTTTGCCATATATTTACATAGAAAGAAATTACATTTATATCTGATATATTCATATATTCACATATCTAGCAATATATCTCTATAGACACTTACGGAGAAGGGACATATACAAAAACACAAAAATTAGATCAGATGCCAGCTTAGTTCCAGGTGGTCAAAAGGACTACCTCGCTCCCAGGTATTTGTCCAATACGTTCTGAGTTTGCTTAGTTAAAATAAGTGGTTTGAATATTGGAGAAAACAAAGAAACAAACAAACACCCTGAATGTATTTGTGGTAACAGTTAAGCACAAAAGTTCCTTTGCTGAGCTCAAGTAGCCAGGGCACCAGAGGGCCTGTGTGGTTAGACTGTAGGGTGAACAGCAAAATTCATTCCAGGCTATCAGCCCAGGACACGGAGTGCCCTTGGTGCCCAGCACTGAGCTATGAGATCAGAGAGGGCAGAAGCTACGGCCCAGTGAGTTTAAGGGGAGGCACTGGCTACTTCTGTCCTTCTTTTGTACAAGCTGGAGACCCAGTGCAGCCTTGAAATGAACTTCCAGATATAATGGCCTAGAATGTGAAAAAGCTGCTCGTAGAATGTTGCATGAAAAGAGCAGGATGCAAAACTGTGTTTAAAACATGGTTTAATCCTGATTTTTGTTAGGAGAAAAATGGATATTTCTAAATATGCACAGGAATGTTGGTATAATGGATATATACCAAAATGTGGTTTCAGATGTCTTTATAATTTTCCATGCTGTCCAAACAGGCCACAGTGAGCACACATTACTTTTATAATGAGGAAAAACTCTAATAAATGTCCTTTCAAAAGGTAATAGTTTGAGCCTGGAATAGAACTTTTAAAAAGGAGCCGAACATTTTATTATGACCCCACTCTTCTCCCAAATGCCAGGGAAGGAACTTTCTTGTAGATCCCAAGGGACTTTGGCTTGGCCCTGTTCTGCTGCTGTAAGATTCACTGGGCTTGTGGTCTCGTGGAGGCCCCATGCATTGTCCCAGCTGGAAGTCTGCAGCCCAGGCTCCCCAGAGCCCAAGGACATACAGAAGGACATCAGAGCCGCCAGGTGGCTAAGGGAAGGCAGTCCAGCTGTTCTCTCTTTTATATACTGGTACTGGGCTTTCCCATAAGATTTCTTTTTAAAGGATTTGATTACTTAAAAACAAGCAAAGAGTGGTTTGTTTCAACTCCCTCATTCTGTTGAGGCCCATGATGGAATGGACTTGCTCAAGGTCACAATCAAGTTCATAGTAGAACTTAAACAAGGTTTGCCTCTGGAAAGACAGGCTGGGATACCCCTGACTCCAGCCCTGTGAATCCTTTCCGTGAGGTTTGGTGCGAGGTGGGCTTCCTCTTAGCAAAGCCAAGCCAGGTGTCTCCTGGCAGCACTTTAACCCTCCCTAGTTTCAGAACAACACTTACAACCCCTCCCTTGGCAATTTCCTGTGGGCAGGGCGGTTAATCCTCCTTATGAGTTCTCTAGGACAGAGAACCAGCGTGCAGGGCTGTCAGAGGACAGAGAGGTCGCCTGGTTCAATTTCTTCATTCCACCGATGGGAGGCTGAGGTCTAGGGAAGAGAAAGAACTCCCTAAAGTCATTCAGTGAGTCCCCTAAGAGCTGGAGCTATACCCGAGAAAGGGATGCCTCCTTGTAACGTTAATACATCATCCCCTTTCTTCAGAAGAGACACTTGAAGGCTAGAGAGCGGGTGCAGGTTACCCGAAGACACCCAGACAGATAGGGGCTGAGCTGGGACTAGTCCGTAATTCTTCCAACCTGCTAACACCCAGCCTGAGTTCATAATCTTCCCCCGACCTCTGCCTTTCTGCCCAGCTTGAACCGTGGCCCAGCTTGGGGATGGGTTTTCTGGTTGTCTGTGCGTAGCTGGTTGAGGTCTCTTCTCCTGCCTCGTGGTAAATAGCCATTTTTCTTTTTCCCAACTGCCCACAGGATCATCCGGACAAAAGTACAGCAGCCACCCAACCAGCCAGTCCCAGCTTCCAGTCACAGCATAGGTAAGAAGAACTTTTAAAAAAAATTTAAAAATCTAATGGGCTCCAAATATTCTAAAGAACTTTTAATCATTCTTATGGACAGATAATTCTGCATAAAACACTTCGGCACACGTACTAATGCGCCTTCTTTGTCATTCTCCAAGGGCTGAACCTGGTAAATGAATTTTATAAATACTGCTAAAAGGTTTTGAATTTTACTGATTATTATGATAAATAGCTTTCACCATGAGACAGAAAATTGAAATCTAAGCCAAAAAAAAAAAATCCACTAATGGGGGTCTATAGAATGTCAGATAATTAAAGTAATAAATCAAGAAAGGGATACTTATTCATAACATTTTCTGCATCATTAGTCAGTAAGTAGTTTTGAATGTGTTTTTTTCTTCTATCAACCAGCCCTTCTACAATTCTTTGTGCACTTGCAGTCTTGAGTGAAGACGTGGCAAAAGTTCCCAAACTTTCTTTCTGTCTCTCTGTCTTGCTTCGCTCTCACGTTCTGAACTGTCAAGGGCTGCCCGTGGGGGCGCTGGCGCTGGCAGGTGAAGTCTGAGAGTTGACTGTCACTCGTCAGTGTGGGAGTTTCATTTCCGATCACTCAAGAGTTCAGAAATTTCCCTCGCCTTCCCGCCAAAGATTGAGAAGTGAAAATGACGCGTCTATTTAAGGTGTATTATTTCTTCACTTGGGATAAAGGAAGCACTTCCGGTTAGCTGGAGGAAAAGTTATTCTACTACAAGAAAGTGGGTGACCATTCAGTAAGCCTCTGGCTGTTCTGGTTGCCACAGTGGATGATGCATAGTCACACCTCAGGTTGTGTGAGGTTTCTGCACCTTTGTCCCTCCTTCTTTAACTGAAAACTTGGACTCCCCGTGGTGATGGGGAGCAGGCGGAGGCCTGGCTTATAGTTCCAACTCTGTCATTAACTCACCCAGTGAACTGTGAAAGTCCCTTCATCTCCCTGGGCCTCAGTTTCTTCATTTGTGGATGGAGGGGCACAAACCCGGTGCTCTTTGAGGTCTCTGATCCTCTGTGGTTACCTCTTTGGATAAAGGTAAGACAGAATTGGCATGAATAAGTCTTCACTTAAGCAATCCCTTCAGAAAGTGTTTGCTGAGCCCCTGCTATGCAGACCACAGAGTTGGAGACCAATGTGACAAAGGAAGCAGGACAAAGATCCCCAATTCTCAAAGGCTTTTCAGTCTAAGGGGAATGGAATGGAGAGAAGTTTGCAAAACACTGAGATGAAACTCAAGAAGGAAGGATGGGTGCCATGGGCGCAGGAGGGAGGGAGCCACCAGCTTTGTCTGGCTGGGGTGAAGAGGGTCGAAGAAAGCTTCCTGGGGGAGTGTGTGTGGCTGAGATTTCACTTGTGGCTTTAACTATTTCAGGTCACGTAACAATGAAAATCAAACTAGGAGTAACTGCTAATATTCTTTCAATTGGTTTAGAGGAATAATTCTACTGTAATTCAGCAGAGCGTTTTGTTTTGTCCCAGACTCATACATTTTTATTAAAACTATATCTCACATGTATATAGCCCCTTAGAGTTTAGGAACTTATTGAAGAATGAGGAAACTGAAACTTAGAAAGAGATGAAATAACTTGCCCTTGGTCATGTTGCCAGTAAATAGTGGAGCCAGTACAGGAATCTGGGCCGTTTGAAACTAGAGCAATCACAAAAGACTGAAACAAATGTCATCAGCTCTGCCAGCAACATGGTGAGCCTTGGTGACATGTGGCTGTTGTTGTTTAAAGTACCAAGTGACCTGGGATCTTCTTTCTTCCTCTGTTTTCTGTAGCTTAATATAGAAAAGGTTGTGAGGTTTGCATAAATCTATTTTGAGGAGCTTCTTCTGGTGAAGAAAACGAGAAGTTAACGATTTCTGCTTCTGTGTCACTTAAGGAAGATCTGAAATCAAACTGAAATACGATAAGAAAGGCACTGTTTCCCTCTAGGTGTGTAGGAGTGAGGAGCTCAGTCTGCTCAGGAAAGCTCAGGCTTCCAAATCACCATCGTTTCTAGCGATTTTCTACTTCAGAGTCAAAGGCTGCTCTACCTGCCTCCTGCTAGTTATAGCCCAAGGAAATGTGTCTGAGATTGGTCTGTTGGTTTCAACAAACCAGGAAAGAATCCCCACAGTCCAGAAATGGCAATTCAGCTGAACGGCTGGAGAGGACCCTGACAATGGACTGGTCTCTCCCTAGGACTCGGAGGCCAGGAGTGAATGTGAAACATGCACACACGTGCCCTCCCCCATTCTTATCCTTAGGAACTTAGAGACCTGGCCTCAGTCACAATAAGACACCAACCTCTGCTGTATTTCTGGGCAGGGGAAACGTGGACTTTAAGTCCTTAGACCTGAGGCTGAGCTCTGGTGTTGCTGCGTTATTAGCTAGATGACTTTGACTCACTTCGCCTTGTGGAACCTCAGTGTCTTCATTTGATGAATGGGGATAAATAATAGCACTCCGGGCTGTGGCAATCATTAAAAGAAAAACACTGCATGAATGTGAAGTATGTTATTGTTCTTCATTATTTATTAGTGAGGAGCAGACGAGTTATAGGGGTTAAGACTTTAGTCTCTGGGTTCCAATCACCACTCTGCTTCCTATTAGCTGTATGATCTCAGGCGAATCACTCGTCTTCTCCAAGCTTTGGTTCTTTTACCTTTCCGATGGGATAGTAACATTGCCTAGCTTATAAGGTTGTTTTCAGGATTAAATGAGATAATGCCTCAATGCCTGGCACAGAGTAAGCTCTCAGAAAACGTTTATTATTATCATGATTAATACTGAAAATCAAGTCCAGGTAAAATAAACTGTAAGGAGAACAGACATTGAGGAACTGGGCAAAGAAGCGGCAATCTGCCGTTTGGAGCTTGTTGGCTTTGTGTGCCAGTGTGCGCAGGTACTTATGTCTGCGTGCAAGGGGGGTATGCCAGCAGAGACTGAACAGGTGTAATGAGTAGTCTGGGTTTTTTAGCGCTGGCTGGTGGTGGGCCTCAGCTCCCTTTCTCTTCTCCATCCCCCGCGGGGATTTGAGCTGGTGCCCTTCCGGCTCTGGCCCTGTGTGCTTTTCTACACGATCTGTGCCCATCCTGCCTCTCCTCCTCCCCAGCAGCTGAGAACCTGGGCAAATGTCTGAGGCCCGAGGCCAAGGCTGCTCTCTTGGCCCAGGTGTGGCCGCTGCCACAGGGCGAGTGTCCTCCCATCCCGCATGCTCGCTCCCCTCAGCCCAGTGTGCGGTGAGTGAGTGCCGGGGCGCCGCCCGCCTCTCAGCCCTCCGCAGACCCTGACAGCCCCTCTCCCTCTGGGCAGTGTCCACGGGCTCCGTGACGCAGGTGTCGTCGGTGAGCACGGACTCGGCTGGCTCGTCGTACTCCATCAGCGGCATCCTGGGCATCACGTCCCCCAGCGCCGACACCAACAAGCGCAAGAGAGATGAAGGTAAGAGACGCCACGCAGCCCTGTCGCCCTGTCGCAGATGGCCCCGCAATCTGTTCGGGCGCTCCGTCAGGGGTGGAAGCAAAGGGGCCCACGAGGAGTGCCTGGACCCAGGCTCAGCCCCTGCAGCGAGGGCAGACAGGCAGCAGGCTGGGACTGTGGAATCCTTGCTGGCCTCTTTTGGTCCTCACCCCTTGGGTAGAGAAAGTGGACCTGGCAGAGCCCCGTGGCCTTTAAGAAGACCCTGTGTGTGCAGATATGATGCTTGAGGGCAGAGTTCACAGGGCTCTGAGCACAACGCCTCTGTCCCCTTTGCGGAGGAGCCTGGGCAAAGCAGCCATCTCCCTGTCCAGCGTAAGAGGGGCACTGGCGGGTGGTGGTGGGGGCGCTGTCTGAAAGGCTATGCCAGCCCCTCAACAGAGAAGGCCTTCAGCCCTGCCGATGATGAGCATTGAGGAAATTAATAATCATCTCATCCTTGCCCTTGGGCCTGGAAGAAAGGAGCGCAGGGGGCCTCGTGGGGATTACAAAGATGACAGTCTTCCTGGTTGGTTTTTCTCAACCCTTTGGCATGCCGTGTGCCGCCTGGGCCTTCAGAGCCGGCCACCTCCATCCTGGACATGGGGCACCTTCACCCGAGTCTCCTTTCCCCTGGATGGGCTGCCAGCGCTGGCTGACATTAATGGGTTTGAGAGGAGAAACGACCCCCTGGGAGTCTGTAAAATCTTAGTCAGGAAAGGAAGGAAAAAAACCGGGGCTGTGGTCTAGGGCCTGAGAGCAGCGTGACAGAAATCTTGATTCAATTATTCTGTTCCTCGGCGCAATTCCCTTTCTCAGCTCCGTGTAAGGGATGTGTGTTCTCGTGAGCACATGCCCAAGTACTTAAGATCTGTAACTAGAAAATTGAGTCGGCCCAGCAGTGGATTGGCCTGTGGTCTGCGTGTTCCAGGCAGCGCAGAAGCTGAGCCTGGGGCCTCTGTTTGGAGCTGGGGGGCACAAGGGACGATTCACGGCATTTGGAACCTCTTTCTCCTGCTCCTACAGCCCCTGAGCAGATGTCACAAGTCTTTAACTCAGTGGGCTGCGTGCTCTGTTGCTGCAGGAGGCAGTGAGATGCCATCTCTGTTGGTTTACTGGGTTGATGGTGTCATCTTTTCTCCCACTGTCACCTAGACTTGCAGCAGATGTGCCCAAGCCAGGGGCCTGGCTATTTTGGATCACAGTGGAGAGGTAGATTGTGCGAGGGTCCCTCGGGGGCTGAGGGATCCAGGCAGAGATTTTTGGAGAAAGAAAAAAATACAATTTGATGTTTACCACCGAACAGACAGGTCCTGGTTTGGGGGGATTGTTTCACTGTGTTTGTGGAGTGCGGTATTGGCTTGTCGTCTCTGGTCAGCAGTCAATGTTTGGATTCTCGAGCTGCTTTAAAAGGTCTAGGGTGGTCAGAAGGTGGGTAGTGTTAGTCTTGACCACTCTGTGCCAGTCAGATCATTCTCTGCGGACTGTGGCCCATTTGGGGCTATTGATCTTAAAGAGGGACAGTGACAAATAGGGATGTGTCCCAATGAGTGTAACCTGGGTGGAGGGCAATCTGATACAGCACCTGGGGACACTGAAGGATCTAGGGATGCATTGGCACAAACAAGAGCAGAATAAGCAGGACTGGACTGTTGCCTTCATATGTTTTAGAAGACTGACAAGGAAGGAGAGCGGAATGACACGTTGTCGTGTGGCCCTAAAGGCCAGTGTGTAGCAGATGCAGAGGGGATTTCAGCTCAATGTGAGAAAGAACTTTGTACGTGTTGGAATGGTCTAGGGATAAAGGAGATGCCTTGGGAGGTAGTGAGTGCCCCATCTCTAGGGTTATGTAAGCAGAGACGAGGTGGCCACTTGTTGGGCTGCCACATAAGTATATCAAGAATCAGATGTGGGATTGGATGATCTTCAAGTTCTGAAAGTTATGGTAGAGTCCCGATCCTTAAGAGGACTTGGGGGCTAGTCCAGGCTGTGGTCTGTGGGCTAAGGGAGAACGACCTGATGCTTCTGGAAGCTTACAGGAGTGGGAAGAGTGGGGGACCTGAGCAGCAACCAGGGCCCCCCCTCACTGAGTGTACACAGTGGGGCACAACTGTGGGCAGAAATGCGCTTGGTCACATCAGGGAAGTGTCTGGGGGGAGTACAGCATGGTGCCCCCTCCTGGCCTTTCCCATCCTCTCTCTGTGTCTCCTTGGCTCCAGGGGGAGGTGAAAAGGCAGAGATTGCCACCCTGGTTTTGTTACAGGAAGTAACCAAGGCCCCAGGGAGCTCTGTGACATTGGCAAAGCCACAGCTCCTGTGGGATGGAGAGTCTGGAGGAGCTGGAGGGCCCCTGAGGCCCCGGTGTCCTGGTATTGTCTGGCTACCTGTTGCCCCCCAGCCCCCCAGAGAGGCCCTTTGAGGTGGAGCAGCCTGGGGCTAGGCAGAGCCTGGGGACGGTGTGGGGAAGAGTTTTCAGCAGAAGGTTGGATGCTTCCAAGAGTGAAGTGAGACCTGAAGGTAGAGGTTTGAGGAGAGCAGAGAAAGTGAGAACCAGCCGCTGGGGAGACACTGGGAAATTGTCGGGCACACCGGAGGGCTGGCCTGTGGAGGCTACAGACTGGATTTTCGAGGGTGCTGGCTTCTAGGATGGTACCATTTTTCTCAGGAGGGAGGCAACCTGAGGGAAGAGTCATGGGGTAAGAGAGGCATTAGAGGGCCAAGAAGAGGACAGTAGGATCCTTGCCCCCATTTTTCAGATGAGGTGACTGAGACTTTGCAAGGTGAAGTCACTTGCTCAGATCCCTGGTTTGTAGTTGTCTCCAGCTTGGACTTGAGGTTTGCCCTGTGGGCATTTCCTGGGGCCACTCTCCTCCCTTGACCTCAGGGCAGAAGTGGGCAGTGATAGAGTCTAGTCACAGAGCGGGGGTGGTGGGCAAGACTGCCAAGCCCAGAGTCCCTCTGCTGGGCAGG